>KV740926.1:15477-26471 GCA_000468175.2 Phytophthora cryptogea
CCCACTAGATCTATGTGCCCGACCCGGACGTGAGCTGGGTGGAAGCCACCATCACCAAGGGCCACGTCGTGAGCGACACCACCGTCGAGGTGGTCATCGCGGCTGACGACAATGAGGAGTGCGCCGACAAGCAGCCCGAGGCTGGCCTCGTGCGCAAGATCGACGTACGCGCGCTCGAATCCACTGAAATTGTGTGTGTACCCATGTCACTAAACGATTACGCGATCTTTTTGGTTCTTATTTGAGCAGAAGTCCACCATGTTGCTGCAAAACGCACTTACGGCGGAGGACGGCTGTGCCGACATGGTGAGCCTCAACTACCTGCACGAGCCGGCCATCCTGTTCAACCTCAAGCACCGCTTCCTGCGCCAAATCCCCTACACATACACTGGCGCTATTTGCATTGCGGTGAACCCGGTACGTCACCTATCTCACTGCCCTTGCTTATTAATTTGCACAGTTATCTGATTTTTGTCAATTTTTGTTATCTCAGTACTCGTGGTTAGACATCTACACCAAGGAGCTGCAGGAGCAGTACCTGGACCGAGACCGGAGTGAACTGCCGCCTCACGTGTACGCTACCAGTGCTGGAGCCTTCCAACACATGCGTGTCTTTGGCGAGGACCAGAGTATCTTGGTCAGTGGCGAGTCTGGCGCTGGCAAGACGGAAACAACCAAGATTCTGATGTCCCACTTGGCGTCGGCAGGCAGTCACTCGTCTTCTGACGCTCAGGCCAAGGAGGCCAGCATTATTGAGCGTGTGTTGGACGCCAACCCGCTAATGGAGTCGTTTGGTAACGCTAAGACGTCGCGAAACGACAACTCGAGTCGATTCGGTAAATTCTCCGAGCTGCAGTTCGACAACCTGGGCCAATTGATTGGTGCTCGTTCTCGCACCTATCTGTTGGAGAAGTCGCGTGTGTCCCTTCAAGGTCTGGGCGAGCGCAACTACCACATCTTCTACCAGCTCCTGGCTGCCCCCGAGGAGGTGACAACGGAGGTGAAGGTCACGGGCATGCAGGCCAAGGATTTCCCATTTATTAAGCCGCATGACGAGGACGTTTCGAATGGCATTGACGTTAGCGCTGGCTTGAAGGATGCCGAGCGTTTCCAGCAGACCGTGTCTTGTCTCGAAACCATGAGCGTGTCGAAGGAGGACCAGATGAGCATCTTCAAGATCGTGGCGGCTATTCTGCACCTTTCCCGCATCCAGTTTGAGCCGATGCCTGGTAACGATGACGCGTCCCAGCTGACCAGCACCCCGGAGAATCAGCAAGCGAGTGAACTGGTGTCACAGCTTCTCGGTTTTGACGACAACCAGCTGCACACGGCGCTTTGCACACGTGAGATGACGGCTGTCATGGAGACCTACGAGGTGCCGCTGAACGTTTCGCAAGCCGAAGGTGCGCGGACCGCTCTCGGTGTGGCCCTGTATTCTCACATGTTCTCGTGGCTTATTCACCGAGTCAACATGTCGACGAGCGCCACGCACACGGACGTTGCACACAAGATTTGCATCTTGGATATTTTCGGTTTTGAAATCTTCGAGAAGAACTCGTTCGAGCAGTTGTGCATTAACTACGCCAACGAGAAGCTGCAGCAGAAGTTCACGCAGGATGTCTTCAAGTCCATCCAGCAAGAGTATGAGGATGAAGGCATTCCCTGGACGCGCATCGAGTTCGCCGATAACGTGAACGTCTTGTCGCTGCTTGAAGGCCGCTTCGGTGTCTTGTCTCTCCTGAATGAAGAGTGTATGCGACCGAAGGGTAGCGATGCTGCCTTTGCCAACAAGCTTAAGGCGCACTACAGCGATAATGACCGCTTCGAGTGCCCTCGCTTTGCCCGCGATGCTTTTGTAATTAAGCACTACGCTGGACCTGTGCAGTACGACACGAATGGCTTCCTTATCAAGAACACGGATGCTCTTCAGAACGATCTGATCTTGCTCATCAAAAAGTCAAAGGCACCATTCCTCAAGAAGTTGTTCCCTGAAGAACACGTCGGTGATGCGATGACTGGTATTCCCGGCACGAACGCTGCAAATGCTGCCAACGCCTCGCGTGGACGTCCCGGCCTCAAACGCAAAAACTCAATTGTTGCCGACACGGTGGGAACGCAGTTCAAGAGTCAGCTGAATGGTCTCATGGAAGACATTCGTCGCACCAATGTGCACTACATTCGTTGCATCAAACCCAACGGAAAAAAGAGTGCTTTTATTTTCAACAAGCTGCGCGTTACGGAGCAGTTGCAGTGCGCTGGTGTCGTTGAGGCTGTCCGAATCAGTCGCATGGCGTATCCTAACCGCGTCCTGCAAACCATGTTCCTGGAGCGGTTCCGCGGTGTGGCTTCCACTACGACTGTGGACGGCAAGCCCTCATCACTTGCTGTTCTCACCGCTACTGCGGACGAGAACCCGACTGATGACGCTAAGACCACTGCCGCTGTTCGTGAGCTGCTTGAGAACCACCTGATGTCGGGCAAGGAAAGCGAATACCAGATCGGTAAGACGCGTGTGTTCTTCCGCCAGGGCGCCCTTGAAGCGCTTGAGGAGCTACGCACTCGCAAGTTCAATGCCGCGGCTGTGGTGTTGCAGCGGTATGCCAAGAAGTGGATGGCCATGGCGATGTTCCAGAAGGTAAAGGAGGCAGCTATTGTGGCACAAAAGGTTTTCCGTGGCCACCGCGCGGCAATGCAGTACAAGAAGCAGCGCAAGGCTGCCGTCAGTGTGCAAAAGTACGTGCGTCGTCATCGCGCTCAGCAATTGCTTGTGCGCATGCGTGAAGAGTACCGCGCCACGCAGATCCAGAACGTCTGCAAAATGTTTGTTGCGCGTCGCAAGTACCTGGTCAAAGTGAAGGCGATTCGCACGATGCAGAGCGTTGTGCGCATGCATCTGGCAGTCAAGGCGTTCTCCGTGTTGCAGAAGCAAGCTAAGGAGGACGCGAAACTGGAGAACCAGATTCAGTTGTTGAAGAAGCGTCTGCAGCAGGAGCGTGAGGCACGAATTGAGCTGGAGCAGCAGGCACAGCACGGTACCCGTGCTTCAGTGCACATGCGCAGCGAAGAGGCTCTCGAGGATGCAGACTTGGTCATTGACCAGCTGCGCCGCGAGAATGCTGCACTCAAGGAAGCGAATACCAACCTGAAGGCGTTTGGCGTGCAGCTCCGCAAGGAGAAGGAAGTCATGGAGCGTGGCGCGTACGTGAACGGTGCATCATTCGCGGCAGCCAACCAGCGTGCCATGAAGTTGCAGGACGAAAACGAAGCTCTAAAAAGCGAGTTGGCACGCTACAAGACGGGCCACCGCAACCTCAAGGCACAGCACGCTGGTGTGATGGAGAAGATTACTCTGATGCAGAGCTCTCTCAGCGAGGCTCTTAACGAGCGTCAGGCGCTTCGCCACACGGTGGATCACTTGAAGCAGCACACTGAACACCTGCAAGGCGAAAACATGGCCCTGGCCAAGGCCAACGCTCGTCTTCGTTTGATTCTTCGCCAGGACCCGGAGCTTAGCCGCAAGCACCGTGAAGAGGTACCGCGCCTGACCAAACTTGCGTTGTCGTCCAAACAGCCCCAGCCTAAGGTGATTGCGAACAAGACCATGGCATCGCCTTCAAAGGCCATCGAGCTGTCTGAGGCGCCTGTGGGCATGCGTGTGTCCCTGTCGACTCTGCAGCCGCCGGCTCCGCCAATGGAGAGTGGCCTGTCGTCAAGCCAGCCGATGACCACTCCTATTAAGCGCGCTAACTCGCTTTCTACGAAGAAGTTGTCGCACGAGAGCTCGAAGTCGATCCGTGTGGTGAACATCCGTGAAATTTCAAGCGCTGGGCCTGAAGAGGAGCCGGCAGTTGTCGCTTCCCCAACGGCGGAGGTGGTAGGCGAGCGCCTGTCGTTCGCGGAGGTGATCAAGGGCCGGGATCGCCGCTCGTCGTCCATGTCGAGCACGGGCTCATCGTCCGGCACCCCCGCCCCGCAGCCCAGTGCTCCTTTGAAAAGCACGGGTATCCGGCAGCCGACAGGCGAAGATGGTCCAATTGTGGCGCCTGGCAAGGTGATGGGTATTGTCATGGAGGGCGAGCCGGAAGACAGCAGCGACCGCGTGAGCTTCAGTGTGACGCTCGGCGTGGACCTGCTAGAGGACGCTAAGCAGCAGCAACAGCGTCAGTCGCTCACTGGTGCTGCGCCTGCTAAGCAGGCTAACACAAATGGCACGGGCAAGTCGAAGGGCCGCTCTCGTCGCAGCTCGTACGACCGAACCGAATCGTTCAGCGGTGAGGGTGGACGCAACTCGTCTTTGCGGCAGTCGTTCACTGGCAGCGTCGGCAACGGGCACTCTCGTCGTAGCTCGTACGACCGCAGCGAGTCTTACGGAAATGACGCAGTGAGGAATTCCTCGCTCCGGCAGTCGCTCACCGGCGGCAACCACCACAACGGCGGCAACCGCGGGCGTTCTCGCCGCGGCTCATACGACCGTAGCAGCAGCTACAAGAGTCGCCAAACCAGCGACACGATGAGCAACGCGAGCAACAGCAGCGGTGGCGGCGGCAAGCGAATTGAGCTCTAAGCCACAACACGACGACTGGTACATGGCGGCGGAGAGCGAAGCGAGGTGTATAGTGCGTGGTGTATATGTCGATAGGATAGCGCAGCGGCGCTTTCATATAGGAAAAAAATAGTTAAACATAGGGAACCAAACAACAAATACAAAGCGAATTCATCCAACCATCCTCTCTAGTTGAAGTTGCAGAGTGCTGGTCGTCCTCGTGCGAGTGACGGTATCCGATGTAGCCATGTCATTACCTCTCAACCCAGCTTTGGTCTCACCTCTCCAGTCCTCATTTCCAGATTTTCCGCCTTGCATTCAAGACTCCGGACACCAATGGCGACGTCGACGTGCCAAATTTGCCTGGACATCATCGAAGACGGCCCGGACAATTCACTTTTCACAGAAATCTGCAGCGAGACCTGCAACGCTCGAGTCTGTCGTCAATGCTTTACCCAGCACCTCAAAGTGACCATGGAGCAGTTCTATCCGGGCATCCTGCCTCGTGTTCGCTGCCCAATCTGCTTGGTCCCCATGAACAAAAGCCTGTGGGACCGATATTACAAACCCCCAGTCACTGGGACCGCGTTCTCGGCGGTGACTAGGTACAACGACTTGTGCGAACAAGCATGCAACGTCACCCCACCTTGCTGTCACAAGGCGGGCTACACGCACCTCCCGCTGTATCAAGTGGGTCGAACTGCTACGCACCCGATCAAACTGCTACCGTCACAAGTGGAGAAATACAAAGCCTTGTGTGTGGAGTTCTGCCGCCACAAACTGGAACCTCGAACGGTGTTGGACTACGCCTTCGACACGTTTGGAGAAGAGAAAGCTATGACCCTCGTGAACGAGTTGACGCTCTCTAGAATTACTGACCCGGAACGTCGAGCGACGTTGCTGCTGTCGCTCATGTACTTTCGACCAAACACCAAGACGAACTGCTGCGGTGCCGATTTCTGCTTTAACTGCAAACGAGCAGGCCACCACGAGACTTGTCTGGAAGAGTTCAACGAGGACAACGATCTGGTTCGCTGCCGCAAATGCCGCGTACTGTTGTTGAAGGTTGCTGGGTGCGATTCTGTGTATTGTGTCTGTGGATTTAACATGAACTGGGGCTCAGAGCAGCTTCTTCGTCGGGATCGCAAGCGCAATCTCTTACCAATTGATATCTTTGACATGAAGTTGACGAACGCATGGCTGTACTTCCGCCGTCTACAGGCCCCAGTTTTGACAAAACTACGGCTGCAGAAGTGTGTGATAACTTGCCGTCCACTGCTACGCCACCACTTTGCAGTGCGCGTTTGGCGTTTTCGCCTTCGCAAGATCCTTGTGAACGAGTTGGGAGAGGAGTGTCGAGCGAGGCGCGCCAAGGTCGTTGACCAGCACATTTCTTCGGTCAAAACGATTCTTCAAGCAGCAGTGGGTGCTTACATTTGGCGTAGGCGATTCAGTCAGGTTTTGGGAATTGCGCAGCATGAACTGTACTGGAAGGCGTACCACCGCTGGCATCCGGAGGAATTGGAGGCCGATGCTGAGGAGGCGAACGAGTTTTTCAACATTAATGCTTACGAAGACGATGAGTAGAAAGAGGAACTCCGAAATTAATATCTATTGTCAACTATCAACACGTTTTACTAGCCACCTTTATTGTTTTGAGAACAGTTTTGGGCGATGAGTTAACAGGGATAAGTGGTGAACACTCGGGATGGTAACCAGTGCTCCGTGGAACTTCTCAGTCTCGCCGCGGCTACGACGTCACCGCCTCGAGAATCGTTGGAAAGTCAGTCATTTGTTGCTCGAATTTACCAACCTGCCGTCTTCTTTAACGCTCTCTGGTCGTTAGTTTAGACAAATAGTTGTTAACGATGCCTTCCCAGACAGACTTAAAGCAGGCTGTGATACTGTCCAAACTAACATTCTGTGCGTCACCGCGAGCCTGTTTCACCAGATAAATACTCGACAATCCATCGCGGAACACCACCAAGTGCTGACAAATCACGGTAAATTTGGGCCCACGTAGAAGTGGCATCCAACCTTTTCAAACCTTTGTTTTACCAACGCCAATAAAGAAATACAATGCGTCGTTGTCTCGTACTAAGTAGTTGTTTTCGCAACTTGACCTCGATGATACGAACAGCCATAGAAAATATAAACAACTCACCGTTCACCAGCAATCACCCCCTGTACATGGCAAGGAGCAATTCTTGTACTTAACACCTTGGTTCCGAATGTCGTAAGATCCGACATTGCTTTTTGCTATGTCGTAACTTACGACATAGCGCGGAGTATATTAGCAATTGGCTCGGAAATGATTTTCCAATACTTTAATCAAGTATCTTGCTAGATATAAACTGCGAGAGGTGTATCCAGCCACGACACAAAACCAGGGCAGGGGAAGGGGATCAGGTGGGAAGTGGATACTTGACCACTCATTCGAGATTTAGCTGGATGGCGCGCAAGCGATCGAGTCGCCGCGGCAAACCCGCCGCCCCAGCCGTAGCGGCACACGACGTTGACTTCGGACACCTATGGCGTCAGCTCAAGGCGGCGGGGTGGGTATCCAAGCGGCCGACCGGCCACGAGACGCTGTGGACGTATACACGTCCTCAAGAAGATCGTGTGTTCGTAGGTGAGAGTGCGGTCGTAGACTACGCCTTCGAGTCGGGTTTGCTGGTCGATGAGACGACTGAAGAGGGTGCAGAGGACGTTGGTGGGAATGAGCGAGGACTAGAAGAAACCGGAAGTGGCGTGCAGCTTCAGAGCGAAGAAGCTGCGGTTAGAGACGACATTACACCCTCCCAAATCGACACCAGTGTTCAGCTGTCGCAGAATACTATCGCGGAGATGTTCGGCTCCTCCAGTGAGTCCGAGGTGGAACTCTCGCAAACTGCAGTAACGAGAGCATTCAATCTTTCGCCTGGTGATCTACAAGCTGACGAGGAGCGGCAAGACGCTGCTGCTGGCTTACATATGCTGTCTGAAGCGTCGGGATTGGAGAGTGAGGGGGACGACGACTGTGCCGCACCAGCTGCTGCGACAACATTGCGCCCGCGGCGAGCTCGAGTCTCGCCTTCACCTAACGGGGATATCAACGTATTGCATGACGGGGAGGACAGCAGTGATTATGAGGACTACAGTTCAGACGAGAGCGATGGTAACGGCATCTGCGATGGCGACCTCGATTCGGAGTGTGGCGAGATAGACGAAGGCGATGACGTTCTCTCTGATAGTGACGCGGTCGAGATGGATGAAGCGTTCCTGGCGTCTCTGCAGGTTGGCAGCAGTACACTGAGTAGTGCAGCCGAGGTGACGCGCAAGGAGACACTTCGATCAATGCAATGGACTCCGGTTTCGACGGAGTACGAGACGGATACGACCGCTTACCCTGGACTGGGTCAGGAGGAGGCTAGACCTGTCGGCGAGCTACTGGACGTTTGGCGATCGCCCATCCTCACCCTCTTCTACTTTATGCCGAAATCCTTGTGTGTTATGATCACTACCGAGTCGAATCGTTACAACATTCAGCAAGCGGGAAAACGTGCGGATAAGATATTTGTGCGGCAAAATGGGCGCCGCCGTGAGTCTGTAGAACAGATTACTAGGCGGTTGAAGGCAGCACAGGCATATGGCGTACACGAGATTCTTCATGTCGTTGGGCTTCTCGTCGCTCGGATGCTTTGCCCCCAGAAGAGGCGCTTCGCTGCGCACTGGTCCATGGTCGAGGACGGGGCTATTCCTGCTGGACTCTTTGGGAGGTACATGACCCGCGATAGGTGTCAGAGTATCCTGCGCGATCTTCACTTCGTAGATAACACCATCAACCACGGCCGCGACAAGCTGTGGAAGGTGCGGCCAGTGGCTGACAAGATTCAACAGCGTTTCTTGGCTGGTTGGTCTCTCCCTGCCGTATTCTCGTTCGATGAAGGGGTACTGCCTGCCACTTCGAAGCGCAACACCACCCGTATGTTCATGTCCGACAAACCTCACCGGTACGGGTCCAAACTATTTATGTTATGTGACGCAAAGACCGCGTACTGTCACAGGTAAATTTTGCTCTCTGTTCAATGTCGTAACTTATGTGTTGTACCAGCTCGTAACTGTAATGTATGTCGTAACTTCCTAGATTTGAAGTATATGTTGGGAAACACGTCAATGCTGACGGAGGTGACACTGGCGTTGACTTCAAAACTGGTGCAGCAGCCGTCGTGAGGAACTTGAAGGTTGCGCTCACTCCAGAGCTGCGCCACCAATGGCACGCTGTCGTCATTGATCGATATTACTCGTCAGTGATTCTTGCTGTTGAGCTGCTACAGATGCACGTCTACGTGGTTGGGACTATTCAGACGAATCGCTTGGGGTTCAACAAGAACATCCAGTCAGACAAGAAGACACGCCCAGCAAGTATCCCCCGTGGCTCCTTCGTCTATTCTCGGTCGGTCGCCGTCCCAAGCATGATATCATACCTCTGGTGGGATCGCAAACCCGTATACTACCTGTGTACAGGCTCCGTTATGACGCCATCCAGTATTGAGAGGAAGGTCAAGCGGGTTGGTGCTATTCAGGTCGGGTGCCCATCAGCTGTAAACGACTACCAGAACTGGATGGGCGGAGTCGACCGCCACGATCAACTTCGACTTCAGTCGTACTCGCTTCAGATGTCGACGCGGTTTTCGAAGTACTACAAAAGCCTATTTTTAGGCTTGCTTGACCTGGCGCTGGTAAACGCGTACATATCCCACAAAGAAGCAGCCAAGATCAAGCGAACAGTAGCAATGAAACGCTCGGAGTGGTTTTCCGTCCTTCAAAACCAGCTCCTTCAGCTAAAGGCGGAGGATTTTGCCGGGGTAGAAGAAACGCCACCACCGTCAGGTCAGAAGCGAAGACGCACACCGGTCCGGCTTACCCACGCGCTTCAGCAGTCTGAAGACTGGGTCACCGTCAGCAGCGTCCAAAAACGTCGTCAGCGGTCTTGTAAAGTCTGCGCGCTCTTGCGTACAGACAAGAAGAAGTCGTACGCAACGTCGTACTTTTGCGAGCGCTGCTCTGTCGACAGCGCGAACTGCTGGTTGTGCAATAGGATTCGCCGAGACTACAAAGGTGTCGCCAAAACTTGCTTTGAAATCTGGCACGACGACTTTGAAGCCGGCCAAACAATTCCTCCCAACTTGGGGAAGCGCGTTGTGCTGCGTCGGCCGGGTCAGAATGCTGGAAAGCGCAAGAAAACACGGCGGGAGCTCCAGCTTCTCCGTGACCAAGGCAGCGACGGCGGAATCAGCGGCGACGACAACAATGACGGCAACGACGAGTGAGTCTTGGCTGCGTTTCAATTGATGAGTGGTTCGCTTTGTGTGGTTGAATTTAGCGTTTCTTGAGCTGATGTACCTTCTCCCTTGCGTTTTCTGAACTGAGTGCCCAGTAATCCCACCGTCCGAATCATCTGTTGAATGGATTTGTCGATAGTTACGACATTGGGCAGCGTCTGCAGACTCATAATGCCGTATGAGTTACGACATTGGCTGGAAAACCTGTTGAAAAGTGATATTCAAATCCCCAAAGCAAACACATGGTCAATACAAATACCAAGTTCATCTCGATGTCGTATCTTACGACATTCGCTTACGTGTTTTGGGCGAGTACCGTTCGGAGACAATGTGTTAAGTACAGGAAATTGGTACAGCAATCGCCACGAGGATGACGCTGGAATCGACATCAAATTCTCGAGTCAAATCCTCTGTAGTACGGGGCAAACACACTGACAATGCAGTCGTCGCCCAGCTTCATCGTGTGCCGCAAAATTGATCCTCCTTCCTCCAGCACACACATTTATCCAAACCAGCCATACTCGACCTAGCAAGAATCGGGTTTTTCGTGCGATCTAATCCACCACTGTTTGTCATCTCAATAATACGTCAAGTACCTCTGAAACGCATCACAACCTTATTAATTGCTTCCTCACGCCCAACCAATTGAATTGTAAACTTTCCTCGCTCCTAACGGGCAAAATAGTTGCGTCTCTGTTGTTCATTTTACCTTCCAAGAAATTGGGGACATCGTCACACGAATCAAAGTTCACTTCAGGACCATCGAGTTGAATCGAACCAGCATTCTCGCCCAGCCCCAAAATTGCCGGTTCATTAAAATCCCACGACCCACGCATTCTCGAATGCAACGATTTAACTTCACTCGATAACATCGCGTCCAGAGTATCGTCGTCCGGTACCCACGTGCCATTCTTCCTCTTGTTAAGTTGAGCTGCACTTTGTCCGATGGCAAATCACACTTTAGGTTTTGGTGGCCACTTTTTTCAACTCTCCAACCCGCTGGGATCGAGTGATGGTTTTGACAAAATTGAGCGCTATCCACGCCAGCCGCGTGAATGATTGAGAAAAGATTAAAATCTAGTGTAAAAGAGATGGACGCCTCGTATGCAACAAAAAGAGATGAACAC
>AUWJ02018215.1:0-35573 GCA_000468175.2 Phytophthora cryptogea
GATTAAACTGATTTTATTTATATTGCAATTTTTTATTCAGACCCCTGCTTTCAGGGGACCAGTAATACGTCTTCCATTTCTTTCTCAACCGATATCCCCGTGAGAAGAGCTCTCCTGCGCAAGACGATGTGCGTGCTCAGTTCTGATCGTGTGCCAAGAAGTTGATATGCTTTAAGCTGTCCAGGTTTCTTGAGTTTATCATTAGACAGCGAGATAAGACTTTCTCCAACGGCATTTGACTATTTTCTGTGAGTGTGAAGGTCGATCGTCTCTTCTTGTCTGCGTTGCAGGCTCTTGATAAAGCGCACTACTCAATCAACTCGTCTCCAGGAAAAGATTACCCACGAAAGACTTTGAATAATGGATGTCGGCTATGGAATCTGCGGCCACAAGAACTCGTTTTCGACTGGAGTGAAGATTGGGAACTATGTTGAAGATCGCATCGGTGCTGACTTGGCTCGGAACAGCTCAGTTAAGCCCATCAACAAGCACTCGGAGTACTTAGCAAGCTTCGTCAATCCTCGTGACATGCCTGACAAATGCGTCCATGCACCTGCTGAAAACCTGGTGGAACGAAATATGTTACGCCAAGGACTCTCGTACGACCTCATCTTCGAGCACGGCCGAGCTCATGTTCCAACAACTGCAGAGCAAATTGCCAAGTTCACCCCAGTCTCACACGATATCGGTGGTTGTTTACCTGAATACTTGAAAGGAAGCACACCTAGCAACGAGTCTGCGCGATACAAACAGTTAGAAATCAAGAGAGCGCGTGAAGCACGTGACCAGCGTCGTACTTACCTTTCCACCTCCCAAGCAATCGTCCCAGCGTTCGCAGCTACCAAACGTTAGTCGAGTTTGTAGCAGTACGAACAAGAAATGCAAAGTTCAAATGTTTGAACGCCTCCTGACTATTATCACCGCGTACCCATCAGGGACTCCCTGACAGGGAGTGATCCATTCACACAAACGATAAACTACTGGGTTGTTCAGTAGTCAAAATTCAATTCATTGCACTATTAGTCTTGCAGTTCCTCACGCATAAGAGCTATGAGGTCTGAAGGCAGGTCACAATCCACCATTTGTCGCTCAAACTCGGCAAAGTTCAGCGATGGATCGTCAGAACTTTGACGAGTTGTTGAGTTTCGGCGGGTGTCTTTGCTCTCTAGTGTCGGTGTGACCGTGCTGGGTTGTTTCATTAACTCGTCCGTAAGCTCTCGCCATTGAGATAAAAAGCACGTAGGCGTCTTGGTTTCCATGAGGTGGAGGCACATGGATAAAGCGAGCGCGAGACCTTCAGCTGCATCAATCCCAACAGCAAAAACCAGTTAGTAAATGTTATGCTTTGAAGTATGAGCAGTGATGAATCGTACACGTTGACGTTCCCCGACACAGATCTTCGATCAGAACCAACGACATTGGAGTCATCTCCGAGAAAATGTGACTCATCTCTCGCATCTCGGTCATGAAAGTGGAGTAGCCATATAATTGCTGATCGTACGCTCCGGTGTGCAAGTAAATCGCATCAAACACCGAAAGTCTTGCTTCTTTGCATGGCACAAAGCATCCAAGCTGGTTGAGCATAACGACAATGCCCAAACGATGCAGAAGACTCGACTGGGTCGACTTCTGATTCCCATCAAGAAGCAAAAATGACTTGCCGTCATGACTTGATAGCTCGATAGTTGTGTCGAATAATTCGTCAGTATTGTTGGGGTTGGTCGTTGGTCTCTGCACGAATGGGTCGAATGTGCCTCGTAAATAAAGAGAAGAGGTTCCAAAGTCATTTATCGTTGAAGCGCGAACAAACTTGTGTTTGTGTGAGACCAGGGCAAAACTCACTAGAACATCAAGCTCAGCAGCTCGAAGTATCACCTCATTCAAGTTGCCTTGACAGTGAGCTTGAAATGCCGCGGTTAGGAATGCAACCAAACGTTCTTCGGCATCTTCATAGCTCCGCTTCAGCGACTTCCATTTTGCCCCCAATGAATCGATCGTGGAAGTTGAAAACCATACACCCGTCGCTCTTGATGCACGAATTAAACTCAGACCCTTTCCGCTCTGTTGTTGAATACGGTGGCTATCTTGACGTGAAACACGCAGAACGACTCCCATTCGAGCGATATTATTTGAGTCGTCGTCGGCGTACACTACTTTTATTCGATCTTCTGCAATGCAGAGCAAGGATGCAGCCTGGAATTTTTTTGAGAAGTAGCAGTGAAGTCAGTGTCCCAGCAAGTATTTCGTAGTACATGTACTCCACGAACCTGCTTTGCTGCAAGTGCAACCTCTTCCTCACATTCTCGAATGTGAGTGCGTAACTCTCGCAATTGTGCGGTCGAAGTCTTTATCTCCCTCTCGCTGTCTATCTCCATCTCTAGGGCACCAAGATTGACTTCGTGGTCAACACCACTAACGGTTTTTTGGACCAAGCTGCAAAATGTCTGCAAACTGCTCGAGCAAAGCTGCTGAATTGGATGCAAGCGCGCAGAGAACAAATTGTCGAGGTCACTCGCAAGCTCAGCGTCAACCAAACAGTTCTCCACCAGAGCATGCAGTTCACTGATCCACTTTTCAAGACCACTAAAGTTCTGTAACAAGCACGAGATTTTCGTCAATGCTGAAAGCCACAGTACACGAGCTCAAAACGTACCGACAAAGAAATCTTCACGTCCGCAGAATCGCTGGCTTTGTCAGACCCCAAAGAGCCAAAGAGCGACAATTCGCGTTCATAACGGTGGACGTGCTGGAAAAGACTCGAAAGCTTCCACAACACTGGACAATCACTAGACACCGCTGTGGCCACTGCCTCCACTGTATCAAGTCTTTCGTTTAGCACGACCGAGTTAATGCAAGGACACTCCAGCCACTGTTAATAACAAGCAAGACCACAAAGTTGTGTTATGCAGGTTAGACGTTGATGGCATTACACTAGAGATGTCGAGTTACCTGTTTGAGACATTGACGACCTCGTTTCGTGCTACACGACGGAGCCAAAAGGTTGAAAAGGGACGGAGAGCGAGCGTTTGAGGCTCCTGAAGCCACGAAAACGTCTCGAGCCGACTTGTTCACTCTAGAACCAGGCAAGATCCAAGCATATAGTTAGTGCAGGTGGACACAGCTAACAGCAACGGCCACGTACTGCATCGGATTCGTCTCTTTCGGATCTGAGACCGTAGAAAAGGACTGTCACTTGGGCGATTTGAGACCACTGAAAAGACTGACACGCGAGCAATGTCCACATTGGACGGTATGTCTGTATTCCGAGGTGGCTGTAAACTAGCTGGACGCTCTCGCAGATTTTCAGCACGGTCTAGATGAGGTTCTGCAGCTCAATCTCGTGCCGCGCAAGTTCACGCAGCATGGGTTCGTCAAAGTACTTGCTAACGTTCACGTCCTCGCTCAGTCCCTTGCGGCGGCGAGTCTTGACCATGAATTCGCGAGCGAGGTCGTTCACCGGTGCAGGCTCCAGCGGACGGAGTACGACGTTCGTGTCAAGTGGGTCACCAGGGACCACCGCCCAGTGGTCAAACACTTGTGTGATGAAGGCTTGGCCCTGTGTGAACACGCGCAAGTCCGTCTCCAGTCCGAACGACTCAATCACCGGCACGAATCCGCGCACCGTGTACAGAGGAGAACCAGCCTTGGGGGCGTCATGTGTGATGTGACCACGCCGACGACTCAGCACCTGGTACAACGAGGACACTGTGTCAGCAGGACACTGAATCTCGAGCGCGTACATCGGTTCCAGCATGCGTGGCGTAGCCGTGAGGAAGGCTGAGTAAGCTACACGGCGAGAGGTGGGGATGACCTGGCCGCCACCGCGGTGAATCGGCTCCGACGCGATAGTGGCATCCAGGATCTTAAACTTGGTGTTGCGGACCGGCTCATCGCATAGAGGACCTTCGCGACAGCTCCATTGGAACCCCTGCACGATGCTGTCTTTGATCATGCCTAGAGATGACTTGTTCACCTCGGTGGCGAGTGTATCGTCAAGCAACACGTTGGGTCCGTTGCTTTCTGGACCAAAAGCCCACACAGAGCGAGCCGCAAGAGCATCCCACTTATAATTCGTCTGGAAAAAGCTGGTCACGTCCTTCTTGCTCATCTGTGTATGCATAAAGATCAAACAACATACTTAAGTATTAACGAGCCTCATTCAACAGGAGGACAGTCTGCATTGCAGAACGTACATCGAGCTTGATAACACCGGACTCGATATCTTGTGACAAACCCGCATCCAGCGGCTCGGAGATCATGGTAATCTTGTTCTTCTGGTTGGGAGTCTCAGCAAAACACCTGGATAGTGAGCGCAGCATGAGTTAGTTGCTCGTAGCAATCAGCAACCACAATTCAACAAGAACTTACTGTACTGAGGACGTCTCGGCAACAGTCTCGCAGAAAGCTACGACGGGGTCGGCAACCTTAATTTCAATCTCGGAATACATTTGTCGCAGGTCGTGTAGAATGCAGTCTGCAGCCAGTTCTCCGGTACAAAGAATCACATGCTCACCACTCTCTTCCACCTTTGTGCGCACAAGCGGATAGCTTTTGCTGATTTTCCGCAGACCTTCGAGCATTTTCGGCAGCTCGGCAGGATTCAAGGGTTCCACAGCCAATTTCATCACAGCAGTTGTGGCAAAAGAAATGTGAATGGGCCTGAAAATGCCAACCTCTTCATCTTGCAGGAGATCTTCGTCAGCGTCTGTGATCGTGGCACTCTTGGTGATCGAAGAGTCCACACCTTCAAGTAAGACCCAGTTACCAGCAGGAATGCGATTAACCTGAATCTTGTAACGTCCTTGTGCGATGCAAACGCTCTCGATGGTTCTCGTGCACATGTCTTCGTCATCTTCCGCACTATAGGCTTCTCCAAGCACCTTCACATCCTTGTTTTCACAAACTTCGCCAGAATACACACGGCCAAACGCACTGAACGTGGTGCCATCCGGCGACGAGTACAACTTTACAATGTTCACCATCAACGGCGCCTTGGGGTCGCACGATTGAATTCCCCGCACAATACTCATTTCGGACGACTGATTGCCAGTGTATATGCTTTCCAGCTTTGTTTTCGCTGTCTCCACTGGAGACGGAACGTGGTTCACGACCATATCCATAAACCCGGGCGTAACGTTACCGAAAAACTTGCCCAACACAAGTTTCAGGAGTGGACGCGGGTTCAAGTTCAACTCCTCCTTTCTCAAGCGAAGACCCATGGCACGCAGCGATGCTGACAGCTCCTTCGGGTCACCGTTCAGCACCTTTGAGTACATCTTATACAGCGGCTCCAGAACGAACTGGATGAACGAACGCAGAGCACCCGGATACGGCTACAAGCACACAGCATCAAGACCATCTGCACATCAGATACTCACAATCACACCCGCATTGATCTTCTAAAACGTACCGATTTCTTCGTGAATGTGCGCGTCTGCGGGTTAAAATACTTGTCACCCCAGAACCTAGCCGCCAGTGCAGCCGGAGGAACGCCAGGGTACGTCTCTGCGTAAATCTGCGCGAATGACTCAAGCGTAAAGCTCCAGCCATGCTGTCCCGAAGCAAAACACACGTTGCCCAGTTCAGGCGACAACCGCTGCTTCTCCCGGTCCGCTGGCGTGTTGGCGTCAATGATGGCGTTAACCTCCTCGATCGTGTGCAGCAGCTTGAAGTACGCATCTGCAGGCGGCAGCTTGAGCTCAATAATGAGGCGGTCCACCTTGTTCACCACCAACACAATCGCCACATTGGCACGCACTGCAGCCTTCACCAGTCTCTCCGTCTACATAAAACACAACAAAAAAGTCAGCATCCTCGCTTCTCCCACCTCCTGCTCCACGTACATTCATCATGACGCCTTCAATCGCGTCCACCACCAGCACTGCTCCATCCGCCACCTGCAACGCGGCCGTCGTTTCGTCCGAGAAGTTAACGTGTCCGGGACAGTCTAAGACATTAAGCAAATAATGTTTGCCCCTGCTCGTGGGCAGCACGAGAGACACGGGAGTGCTCTTAATACTGACTTTGCGTTCTTGCTCGTCCTTCCTCGTGTCCGTGAAGCGCTTGTCCTCTGCCGGGTCCCACTTGTCCACATGGGTCTGCTGCACCAAAAGGTCCGTAAACAGCGTCTTGCCATGATGCAAGTCTCCAATAACCGCCACATGGCGGACAAGTTGCGGGTGGTCCATTAAACTGGTCAAAAACTGCGTCGAGTAGGACGTTTGGGGGACTTTTTGCTCGAGGACGGAGAAACTCTTGGTCTTCATAGGCTCAATGATGGGTGTCTCGATGGACTGTGCGTCCTCCTCCATCACGAGTGTCTCAGCGTCTCCGTAGACCTCGTGGGCTTCTGGGTAGTACTGTTTGTCTTCATGGAGGACAATGGCCGTGTCCTCCTCCGTCCTCTGCGCGTCCTGCAGCGCCAGAGCGTCCACCTGTCGTCCAGCATCGTCCACCTGCTCGTCTTCGCTCTCCACGTCGGACGCTGCGTCGCTCTCTGAGTCGGACGACTCGCTCTGCAGCTCTGGGCCAATGTAGTTGCCAAACTCGTCGTAAAGGGACTCGTCCATAGTGAGGGTCAAGCGGAAATGGCTGGAAATCTAAGGGGTTAGTCGGTTGGATGGGGTCATATGCTGTTGGATGGGTTGGGACAGGATAAGCTCTTTAGCTTAACCTGTACTTATAATACACTTCAACTTGCCTGGACAGGTTAAGACGGTTCAGAACTCGAGACAGCCCTGGGCTTCGGCGTATTGCGCTGGGTGAGTAACGAGGTATTGTTTGGGTGGAGATGGACGGTGGTTGACCTTTGTGGACGTTGGTGTAGTCTGGATGGACCCATATTGGGATGAAATTCGTCTCGTGGACACTTGACGTCGAGGTGCAAGTGTCCTCTTTTGCAGCTTCCACACGTGGACGGACCCATCGATGCCACCTGAGACTAAAGTGGACCCGGAACAACTCACTGCGAGTGAACTGATGCCCACGTCATGAGCTTGTGGAATCTCGAAGACCAACTCGGTGCCTGCGTCCTCGTGCAGTTTCCAGAAAAGGAGTTTGCCGGCTGTTGTGCCACCGACAGCGTACTTACCATTGGTGTCGATGCATCGCACTTGGCCTGCAGTGCGGATCTCCATGCTCCAAAGTCTCTCACCACGGAGATTGAACTGAAGGAGCTCACTTTGCACGGTCACGCAGACGTAGGATTTGTTGTCGGCGGCGAACGAGATCGACGAGATGCCCAACGTACTCACTTCGACGCGGTTGTGAAGTTTCGCCGCAGTGAGATCGAACAGGTAGACGCAGCCATTTCGCGTCCCTGCTGCGCTGTAGAGGCCATTGCGGCTCACGTCCAGGCACAATACGGACTCTTCACAGTCCACGAACGTCCGGATGGGAGTGGCAACGATGTATCTCGACGTGTATCGCCACAGTTTAATGGTTGAATCCCACGAGCTCGTGATGAAGCGGTCTTGCAGCACACGGACGGCAGAAATCCCGTCAGAGTGCGCGAACACCTTATCCAGAACCAGTCCTGTCACTGCTGAGTGCATGTACACCCTGTTGTCCCATGACCCGACGAACACGACACTCTCATTCGGCGAGACATCGCAGCATGATAGCGCGTATTCGCCCGAGATATTGCGAAACTCTGCAACATCTTGAGTTGAGGAGAATTTTAGGGAGCTGTCTTTGCTTGTCGTGAATAGCACTGCGTCATCCTTGGACAAAACAACACTTGAGACTTCGCCCTTGTGCAACTGGCACGCTGAGATTTGTTTCCATCGCCAGGAAGCTGACAAGCTGTACTTGGTCCTCAGTCTGGATCTCCACCTCCAATTCTTGGAAGGTTTACCCGAAGTTATACTTCCCCACAGCTTTCTGGAAAGACTTTCCACGGTGCGTGGTAATTGCTTCCACGGGGTCTGGAAGCACACCAAACTATACCTGTGTCGATTCCTCCGATGACGACTCTGCATGTCGTCGCCCACTAGTTCATCTTCCGAGTCTTCGTAATCTTCAAATGCACTTAGTGTAACTTCTCTCCGCTGTCGATGTCGGAGATCAGACACACCGTCGAAAGGATACGAAACTCTGCGAATAAGAGGAACCAGAACACGCGGTGACAAGAGCAAATCGGGGGTAGCCACTTCTATCCTCCCTTCACCTTCATTTCTTGAGGGATGCGGCGTAGAGAATAATATCTTCGGAGTCTGCCCAAACTCCTGTATCTGTGATTCTAGTGAGCATTTTTGCACGGGGTCGTCAATAGCTTCCAAATCTACTGATCCCTCGTACGATAAATAGTAAAATACTGCACGAACAAACAAATTCCGTTAGCACACACTGAGTCTTCATCCTTCTTCAAGTACACGCACGTACAGTTATTAGCCTTAACAGCTTCCTCGCCTTGCTGCTTGTAGCCAAAAATCAAATCAATCCAATGGTGAAGATGGTCTGAAACATAGTCGCTCTCAAGCGCAGCGCGATTCTTACGAACAAATTCAACAGCATCTCCGTGAGCCCACGGCGGAAGCTCCACATCATCAACTCGGTCAAACTTTTGTGTCGTTCCCAAATCAAGATGTTTAGTATTTTGCAGCCACTCGTCTGCAGGAAACGTGTAGTCGAAGAACTCTGGGATAAGCTCTTTCACGTCCGTATGATTCGACACACAGCCATCCCACGTAACCTTGATGCTGCGAAATAACCGATCAGGTGAATCAAACTTTCCACTTTGTAAGCACAGCATGTACTCTGGAACCTTGCGCACTAGGAAGTACAGCACGTAGCCAGGGGTCGAGTAATGAGTGCCATACAAAAATGGAGGCGGCATTCCTTCCGCTTCTTCGCCGCGAGGCATGGCTTCATATCTTGCCTTGAAATACTCGAGCCGCTCTGGGCTGAGTGCACCGACAGGCTTCGAGAGATCTCTGTACACTTTCGGGTTACCTAGATTGAGCTCTTGGCTTGTATAGTCACGTAAAATCCACGGGAAAACAGGGTACTGCGTCAGGTCGTTGCGAGTTCGACCCGAGGCGTTGTTCAGGAACAATAGATAGTCAAAATTCGACAGCTCTCGCTGCTGCCACTTGCGCATCATTAACTGCAGATCCTTGCGTCGGCATCGTTGCAACTCTGGCTGGCCCACCATTAGTGCATAGAAATCATCGCGCTCCTTGCTTGATTTAAAGGAGAAGAAGTAGCTGTCGCCGCTGCGCAAATACACTTCCAAGCCTGTCTGCTGTAGCAAGTAGCGCCGTTTGTAAACTTGATCTACGTTCGTGTACTCCCAGTTAAGCACTGGATCGAACACGTTGTTTAGCGGTGCCGGTTGGAAGTACAACCGCAACGTCGTCAGCATCAGACACCCTGGGAACTTGAGCAGCGGTTCGATTCGATTCGCCACGCAGCCCTTTTCCATCAGTAGCCGTTCCCGAAAGTCGATCAACAAGCTCGGATCAAAGGTATCCGTTACTCTAGGTGCTAGCACGGGCGCCAGCAAGACCTCTTCTTCTGCTCTGGTCATCATACGCCGCGGCAGGTTGGAGACCTCGTAGATCACGTGAATACTTGCAAGGAACTTTTCGAGCGTCGCGTGTTGCAGCGTGAAAATGAACTTGGCCAGCGTTTCCCCGTTCAAGCTGCTGCTGCTGCCACCGCTTCGGGTGTCACTTCTGGTGCCAACGTCCAAGCCGTCGACTGTGTCCTTGTAGACGTACGGATGGTCGATGCCTCGTTCTCGCATCTCAATCACCTGTTTGGTCTGGAACGTCACGTACACAACAGGCACCTCAACTGCCTCATTGCCAGCCACTTCAGAGCTACTTGGGAGCTGCACGAAGCACTCGGCCACGGGTTCCGATGTCATGCACCGGAATGGGAAGCGCAAGATCGGCAGCTGCAGGTCCTGAGGCACGAAAAACAGTCCTCGCGTGCAAACTTTGACTCTGCCAGCAACTTTACGGTGCGTGAGAGCGCTGGGCTCCAAGTAGCGGCATGCCGCGTGATCCTGCGAGAAAATGAGCAATGACGTTAGCAACTTCAACTTGGACTGTCATAGTTTATATATCAAGTTAAAGAGTCCGTCGTACGTCCAGGAAGTACTCGCCGTCCTCGAGCAGCAGCAGACTGAAGCGCGTCGTCTGGGCGTTCTTGTTGCTGCGACGCCGTCTGTGCATGGCTAGGAGAGGTGTCTTGGGCGCTATGGGGCTCAAGGAGGGCGGGAAGTCGTCACAAGCACGTCGACCAGTTGTTGCTGGCCTTAGACTGTCTAATTTAATATTCGTGTCGAATGGTGGAGACGGCTCCTTTGAATTGATAAGCGACGCCAAAGTGCTGAGGAATTTGCATGTCGAGCTGCCAATGGCTCGAGCACTTGCTAGTTGGTTCTGTTACAGTTATGGACTGCATGTTCACTTTAACTACCTGCTAATAACTATAAAGGAGCTACAGTAATTGGCCCTACACATAAGGGATTTCTGGACTAGAAAGATACCTGCACGAGGTGGAGTAGATCTGAGTGGGGATTAGTTGCTGCTCTAGCCACCAGTCACCCGCAGACGGCCGTGCAGCTATTCCTCCTGTCGGACTCGAGCGACCCGAAGCTGGCGATCTCGTGCAGTTCCTCCTCGATTTCCACCTCCAGCACAGGCGGCAGGACACAAGTGGGCGGCGTGGGGGCCGAGCTGGAGCGCGTACGCAGCGGCGGCGTGTTGGTGTGGCACTCGCCTTCACCCACGTACGTGAGTCGCGTGAGAGAGTGCACCCAGTTGCGCTTGGAGCTCTTGGACTCGGCCGTGAGGATCACGCGCTCGCCGTTGGCTTTGATCACGTAGAACATGAGTCCGATCTGCGTGGGCAGTGAGGCCCCGAAGAGCGCGAACTTCTTCTGCATGGACAGCGTCTGGCAGTCCTGTACGCGCAGGACGGTCAGCTGCATCTTGAGCCCAGAGTTCTTGGCTGCGTGGGCCGCCGAGCTGTACATCTCCAGCCGATGGCCGCGCAGCAGGCAGTAGTATCTTTTGTTCTGGAAGAAGGGCGCGTTCACGGGCAAGCTGAGCAAACCCTGCTCCAGGATCGTGTCCTCTGGCTGGCCGGCGAAGCGGGACTCTCGGTGTACGAGCTGTTTGGCCAGCGCCTCCATCTCGCCCAGCTCCTGAGCTGAGTAATGGTACCTAGCTTTCTCTTCTGGCGTGCATTGGGGACGTTCAAAGGCCTCGACGTCGTGGTCCACGAACCGGACGCGGCGTTGCTTGCTGCTGTTGTCCTTGAGGCCCATAGCTTCAATGTACGAGCTCCACTTGACAGCTAAAGGGGACTGCGACTTCTTGAGACTGGGAGCGAGGGGCGACACGGGCGTGGCAAGACGCGCCACGACGGCGCCAAAGGGCGACGAGCGGTGCGCCTCGTTCTGCTGCTTCTGGTCTTCAGGACACACGTCCTCGGCCTCGTTGCTGCGGTGGTGACTCAGATCCAGCCACTTCTTGAGGTGCGAGCGGCGAGATTCCCGGCGTTGGTTCTCGCACTCGAGGCGTCTTGCTTCTCGGACGAGGCGCATGGTCGGTTGAAAGGCGAGTGAATGGGTTGGAGAGGACTGAGCTTTCGTGCGATCGGCGACTGAGAGATGTGGTCTATCCTGTCGTGCGCTCGCTGGCTTGTGGTGTGTGTGACGAAACTGTAAATGAGCTCCCGGCTGCTGTTGAAGAAGCCGATACAAAAGTGACCATACAAAAAGCAAGTGTGCGCCTGACTTTTTGCGTCCGTCGTCCCTCTCTGATCCGAAATGACCGAAGGCGTAGGCGATATACAGTGGTTTTCGCCGAGTCTGTCGTGCGCGTCGGGGAATGGTAGAATGGCAATGGATAGGTGACGTAGCGGTGCTCTCGATCTTGAGTGTGCAGATGGAGTCGTCTGCTTGATCCTCCGTCGTACTACTAGTAGTAGAGCTGTACCTGCAGGCTCACACTACAAACTTTGGTATTTTTCATTTGCATACTTAATTTGTCAATATGTTTTGCAGGATGAACCAGAAAATCTTTTCTGGTGCTGTTCACATCTTCACGCAGCTGTGGGGCAACTTGCTACCAGAGAACACAGTTACGGCAGCCACAGGTTTGAATTTTCGTCCACGCCTACATTTATTTATAGATCGTCAAGTGAGCACTGACACAAGCAGTATGCTAATCTGACCATGATCAATACCGGCAATAGAAGCGATTGGGTTGAGATCTACAGCCTAAGTCAGGCCTCCGATGACACTCCTGGACCACGAGCGAAGACGAAACCCTGAAGAGAGGGCAAGACTTTAAAGCGCACTAACGATAGCTACTGTAGAGCGTCGAGACATACGCCTTGCGTCAATTGCGCATCCCCTTGCGGGAACCCTCTCAGAAACGCGCGAAAACATGTCTACCACTGGAATCAGGTGTACATACTGAAGCCAAGTGAATCTGACAGCTTCAACTTAATTATCGTAACACAGTACTTAGCTTTAACAGCAGTGCATGCCAAATCGATTGATCATCAAACCGATACTCGCACGCCTCACTAAGTATGAACAACCTTCATCTGCACCAGTTTCATTATCGAGAGCTGTCGTTAAAACTGAATGTGATCCGTTCTTTACTTCATTGTATCGTGGCGAAGTGTACTGAATTACGGATCACTCCGTTTAACGGCGCATCCATGCAGCGCACCCATCTTCAATTCTGAAGCGGCCATGATCGAACAAGTTGGTGCCAAGAAAGACAAGTTGGTGGCAACAAGTTGCCTGCAACCAAAGGCTTTTGCATGCAATGATTGCATGTGTGAGGTGGCAAAGGCATCTAAATGGTGCCCGTCAGCGCCACCAGACCAGCAGCATCCATTCCTTGACTCTACAGCAGCTATATTTGTCTAGGACCGTGGACTTTGACATTACATGTGCATTAACCACCGTGGGAGAGCGAGTAGTGCCAGTCGCACGACGAATATTTCGGTTGTTACCGCCGATCTTTTTCTTTGTGTATAGTTCCTGCAGGGGAGCGCGAGCTGTAAGCAATGATGATAAAGCTGCGGAGCCTGGGCACCTTGAGACAGCAAAACTCGCATAGGGGCCTGTCAGCCACAAAAGCGCATTTTGCCGCCAGTGCGAGCGTTTCGCAGATGCATTGGCAGCACTGGAAGCAGAACGCACTTGCTGCTCTGTGCTGGCGTGAAGACTTCTAGCTGCTCGTGCTCGAAAGTCTTTTTGGCAAGACGTTAGATATGAAGGACCCGAATTGCTAATCTACTCATGTCCAATAGCAACTTCTTCCGTCCGTGAAATGCGGACGGTCCTCTTGCTGGCGCATTAGCACTTGCTACAGGCGACAAAGCTCTTCGCCAATTTACGTCGCACCCTCTCGCCCGAAGTCAAATCCCTTTTACGCGCCTTTTTTTCCCGCAGATGGAGGCGCCTCCACCCGCGCCCTCGGACGACCAGGAGCCGCTGCAGCTCGTCGTGAGTCACGTGAACGCGGGTGTCGAGTTCATCGACGACCTGGCGCACGATGACGAGCGCGACGAGGTCGTGGAGCAGATGAATCTGCACGGGAACGTGATCCAGTCAATGGACGGCCTCGAGGCATTTACGGGACTGGTGGAGCTCTGTCTGTCGAGCAATTGCATTGAGGAGATCGCGTTCCATGCGCTCCAGCCGCTAATTCATCTGCGAGTACTGGATCTGTCAGCCAATAGGTCGGAGAATTTGATGCTACAATTTGTTTTTAGTTGTTAGAATTATTGACTGAAAGTGTGTGCGTTGACAGCATTTCATCCACTTTAGGGTTTCCGCACTTACCACGTCTCGAGGAACTGTCGATGGCGCACAATTGGTGAGTTTTTTTGACCAAGAAAGCGTGATATTGGCAACTTTATTGATGAATTCCTGTGTGTTTTGCAGTCTGAGAACATTGGAAGGGCTGACTCGACCGATTAAGTTCCCCAAGTTGCGGTATTTGGACCTCCGAGGGAATGAAATTACAGAGTTTAATGGTCTGGTGGCGTTGCAACGTCTAAAGGTGAGAACTCTGTTGAGAATAATTGGGGTTTGTTGTGCTGAGCTAATGCTATTTGGTTTCTGGTAGCGACTCTCTCATATTCGTCTCCAAGCAGCGAACGGCGACCAAGCAAACCCAATTTGCGACCTTGACGACTACCATCACACTATCATCAAGGTCTGAAGTATTCTGTGATTGTTTGCTAGATGTGCTGGTGACACTTATTTTGGTGAACGATAGATGCTACCGAAGTTGGACTTGCTGGATGAAGAAGAAGTGGAGTTCTTGAAGGAAATGGGCAGCCTGCACATGCCAAAGTACCGCTCGCTCATGCGGCGACTTGTTGAAACGAAGCGCCAACCTGGTAGGAGTCCGCGTGATGTTATAAGGGAATCAGCACAGCGTGATGGAAGAGATCGACCACAACACAAGCAGGGGCCGAGCAACCAAACGAACTCGGGTCGGTTAAGGGTATCTCCTCCTAAAATTCAAACCGACATGACCCCATTAGAGCACACAGGTCAGGAGGGAGATTTAGCAACTCGTACAGACTTGAAGAAGGCGTGTTCAACTCACGGGACTCTACTACCTGAACCAGCCGAGCAGAAACCGCAACAGCGACTTGTATTGAAGGACAACGGCACAAACACCGAGGTAGATTTTGAAAAAGACATCATGAAGCGTGAACAAATCGTCGCCCAGAAAGAGACTACATTTCTTGAGAAGGAAAAGATGTTTCTTACTAGAGAGAACGAGTTCTTCCTCAAAGAGAAACACATGAAAAACCTGATCGCAGATCTCGAGCAGAGCTTGGAAGTTGCAGAGTCTCGAGCAGCCAAAGCGGAAGCGACTGTACTGGAAATGTCAAGTCACCTGCTGCAAAAAGAGAAGGACCAAGTGGCTGCGACTACTGCATCGGACGAGTCTGCCAGTGTGGCGCAGAAGTCTCAAATCAATCAACAACATGAGTGGGATACTACCCTGGCATCCTTGAAGGCATCGCATCAACAGAAAATTGAGGTGATTAGTACTGAGAAAACCGAGCTAGAGAAAAAGCTTACAGCTTTGGAGGCAGATCTCACCGTCGCCACTCGAAAACTTCGCGAAGCCGAAGATCGACTTGAGAAAAAATCTGCTGCAGTGGAAAAACTTGGCCGCAAGTCCGATGAAATGGCAAAAGAATTGGATCTGGATCGTAAGACGCACGAAGCCATTGCTACCCGACTTTCTGAGGAAGTTAAATACCATACGGATCGCACAGAGCAAGCTGAGAATCGCAGCGCGCAGCTCGAAAAACAAGTCACTGAGCTGAAAACAAACGTTGAGGCTGTCTACAACAAATGCATTGAGAAGGATGATACGATCCAGCAGTTGAAAAAGACTTTGGCTGCTCGACAGGATGAAATTGAAACCCTGAGGCTGCAACAGACAAAAGACAGCGAACGCCAAGACAAGTTCCAGCAGCAGCAAGAAGCTCTTTATGAAAGACAGCTGCAAGCATCTATCATCCAAGTGGAAATGGAGTTTCGCAAAGAGTATCAGCAGTCTTTTCAGAAACTTCAGCTGCTACAACGCAAGAACCAGGAGCGATTGAAAGAGATTAAGCGAGTACGAGAGGCATATCAAGTTAGTCTTCAGCGCGAGGCTGCTGCCAAAGCTGAGACTGACAAACTTCAGGCCATCCTGGCTGACGACAAGAAAAAACTGTTTGTGGAAGATACAAGGCGATCTGATGCCTATAAAGCAAAACTCCGCGAGGAGAGGGAGAAACGCAAAGAGCTGGAGCAGAGACTTACTGAAGAGCAAGAGAAAAATACGCAGCTAATTTCTCTGGGTGCCGAGCTGGATGAACGAAAAGTTGAAATTGATGGCCTGCGTGAAGAAATTAAGCAGTTCGACGAGCAGCATGAAGCATGGAAGAAGCTGGAAGATGATCTTCGTGCTGCTCTAAAAGTTAAAGATGTCATGCTTGCCGACCAGCAACGGCAGATTCAGGAACTAACCAGTGACCGTCAGCAAGCAGAGCTGCAGTTTAATGATGAAATGGGTGAGTTTCAGGCTCAAATTGACGATTTGGAAGCCGCGTTGGATGAAAGTCTCCAGAAGGCAGCAGAGGAGGAAGTTAAGAATGAAAAACTCAATGCTCAACTTGCTGCGTTGGAGATAGATGCAGCCGAGAAAGAAACGCAGCTGAACACGCTTCGTGTTGAGCTGGAGCAGAAAGTTTCAGCCTTG
Organism: Phytophthora cryptogea; assembly: GCA_000468175.2. Lineage (NCBI taxonomy): Eukaryota > Oomycota > Peronosporomycetes > Peronosporales > Peronosporaceae > Phytophthora > Phytophthora cryptogea. The sequence continues at coordinate 16,257 of AUWJ02018215.1, forward strand.
GAGTTCCTTGACCAGGAAATGCAGCGAATGCGAACCGTTCTCGAAAACCAGGACGAGTTATTTCAAAAGCGCATGCAAAAGCATCTTGAGCAACAGCGCGAAGAGCTCGAACGTGTGCGAGTAAGTGCCGAGGAGGAACGTGAACACCAACTGCATGGCTGGGAAGCTGAGCGTGGTGAAATGATGCACAAGTACGAGGTGCTGGCAACTGAGCTGAAGAGTGTTGCTGCGCAAAATACGAAGCTGCGGGTGGCACTGGACCAGGAACACCAGATGACCGCCCAGAATGATCGCGATATGCGGATTTTGCTCGCACAGGTGACACTACCGAAGCTGATTTTGTTGAAGCTGTTTTACTGTCGCTCACCTTTGTGTGAATTGTTGTTCGTTTCTGCAGATTGATCGTGAGCGGCAAAACAAGAAAGAGAACCTGCGGCAGATCAAGTCTCTGTTCGAGCAACTACAACGAGAAGCATCTTAACTCTCTGACAAATGTAAAACTGGTGTATCTGTAAGTATTAGTAGGTCTTGTTAAAACGAATCCTCGTCACTCCCATCTTCCGAAAAGTATTCAAGTTCCTCGGATTGAACGTCCTCCTCGCTCACATCCGACTCACTTCGCAGAGCTCTTGTCTTTTTTGCATCCTCTTCAGCTTCGCTTTCCGTCTCCTTCGCTCCAGTTGATGCAGCAGTAGGAGAATTTTCATCTTGAGATTCCTCATCCTTATCATGACTATCAATCTTCGCTCCTGTATCTGCGTCTGCTTCATCCCCACTGCCCTCTTCCCGATCACTTTCAGCTTCGTGAGATACGAAAGCTCCTCTGGTCGGAGTCACCTCCAAAGTCGTCGCTATCTGTGGTGCTTCGTACTCGTCCGACCGCGAAGCTTCAGCCACCGACTCTTCCATGTTGGATGCTTCCATCACACTCTCCTCCAACTCACTCTCCGACGCCTCCTCTTCCTTCACAGCACTGTCAGCTTCTCGAGTTACTGTCAACGAAGGCTCTCGCTGCTCAGTCTCCGCTACCGAAGACGCTGGTAAATTCTCCACCAGTCGATCCAGAAGCCGCTTCAACTGCGCTTCACTCACCACCTCCGGCGCCAAGAACCGACCATTGTCTTGCTGTAATTGGCGCGTGATCTGCTCCGTCTCCGAGCTCCGCGTGAGCATCGGGAGCTCCACAACGTGCAACTTTCTGACCGGCGGCAACGAATCCGTCTCTAGATACACATACAACGAAGTGGAACTCTCGCCCGTCGCATCCACGACACCTTTCAGATCGTCTTCGTACTCGAGTGCTAGTGTTGGGATCGGCGCATACTTGAGACCGAAGCGCGTAGGCACGATCATCGCGGATCCCCAAGCTCGCGTCGTTTCGCGACATGGCTACATTTCCACAAATGGCTACATGAACAACATGGCTACATTAGGTGTAACCCGTGTACCCTCTTCAAGTTGCGAGCTATGGGGCCTACCGCCAGCCTTTTGCCTATTTCTGGTGCTCTACGTGTGCAACCTCTTCGTCTACTACCCATTTATCTTTGTGTTTGTGGTGGCCAACCCTTGAGATTCCGCACAACTCGCCTAAGAAGAACAAGTGTAGCCATCTATGGCAGCGGTGCAGCCCATCACCTTCGATGAAAAGCGTAACCAGGGGTACACTGTCGAGCAGCTCCTGACGTGGCACCGCAAGGACTTGAGCGAGTCGGAGCAGGACGCAGACGCGAGTTCCAGTGGCTCAAGCGCGTCTGAGTCTGATTCCGAAGGGTCTTCGTCTTCGTCTCAAGTGTCCTCCGAAGTGTCCTCCGCTTCCGATTCGTCAGACGATTCCAGCGACCAGGAGGACGATTCCATTGCAGATTCCGCATCGGATTCCGACGCATCCTCTTCTTATTTCGAAGAGGACACAGGTGGACACTTTTCCGCCAACGAAAGTGGACGTCCAGTTGAGACACTTGTCTACCGCCGTCCAACTCGTCCTCTCGACACTTCTAAATCGCTGACAACGTGCGTGGTGAACACTCTGGGGGACATGGCGCGCACCGACAACGTGGGCTTCATCGCGTGGCTCGTGCCCATCACCGGCATCTGCACCATGCTCGGCACCGAGTTGTTGGCCTGTGTGAACCACTTCAGCTGCTCGGAGAACTTCCCCACGCTCTCGTACGCCGCCACGTTCCGGCCGGAGGGTTATGCTTTCACGGGGGGGATGTGCCTCACCGCGCTCTTCATCTTCACGTCCGTCTCGCTCTTCTTCTGGTACTTGAGACTACGGATCACGTCACAAAACCAACAGGAAGGTGAAAGAATTACCACCAAGCACTTGATAACGGGGTACGCAAGTGTACTGGCGGGTGTTACGGCTGCAATTTCACTCTTCGGACTTGCAGTCATGGACATGCGCTCATATCATGACGCACACATCAACTTTACCGTTGTGTTCTTCATTGCGGCGTGGGTGACCATGATTGCGGTGCAGATTGCGAGGAAAAGTATCTTACATGAAGATGAGATGGAAGGGAAGGCGACGTCGACCGCTCTTTCGGTTGTGCTGCGTCAACGTTCGTTCTGGAGATCTCTGCGGCGATGGAGACGGTTGGATTTCTTCACCGCGTACACGCTCGGCCGCTTGCTGCTCAATACTGGACTTGCATCCACGTTCTTGTGTATGTTTTCGGGGTCTGCTCCATGAATTTGGTTGTTAGTTGCTGATGATTTTATTTGTTTATTTTTTGTTTTCCAGTTGGACTCTTTTTCCTGTGCGCCAACGGCGTGTGGCCGAATCCACTGGGATTCACTGCTGTGCAAGAGGCTTTTTTCGAGGCGCTTGCTATTGTGTGTCAGCTACTTTTCATGGGAACGCTCTCGTGTGAATTGGCACGGCTCACTCGTCTTGTTGAGCAACGAGACTACTTGGAATTAGAGAGAAGGGAATAACAATTTGTGCTGCTCAATGCTACTAGAGGTCAAATACACGAATCACTACTGGACGCTCAATTATCTTGCTGCTCATGTCGTGCTGCCAGAATGCAATCTCCATTTACGCTTGCTGGTTAAGATACTCGACAAAGAGATCTCCGATAGCAGCAACAGCGCATGGTCTCAGTCGAGTGATCTTAACGTACTGCCGACGGTGGCGACGAGCTTCAGCCGTCGACAACGGCCGAGTAAGTCTCAGTTCACAATTCAAAGTGTGCGGTGGTAAACGTAAACCATCGGCCACTCCAGCATCGCGTTGATGAACCAGCAATGCCTCCACAATAGCATTCGTAACCTCATCCAAAGCCTGAAGGAAGCTCGTTTCAGCAGCAGGTGCCGCCTTCGTAGCAAGACCAGCCTTCACAGTTTTTCCGAAGCGAATAGCGTCGGTGATAGCATCCAGCGGCACGCCAGTTCCATCCGCAGTAAATTCTTCAGGCGTCAAGTGAAATAGCGGACTGTCCCACCGGTTCTTCTCCACAGGCACCTCGAATCTGCGCGCCAGTTCCTCCAGCAGTTTGGGATCAAATTGTTCATCTCTCGCCGCGTTCCGGTGCACTGCAACCTCCACCGGCGTATCTACATACACCTGCATGCCCACAATCAATTATCAGTACAATATTTCTCTGTTAACTGCATCATCCCTTCCTTACCACGCAGTACGTGGTGCTCTCGGCTTTGGCCTTGCAAAAGAGTTCGTATCGTTCCCCTTTCGTGTAGTTCAGCGCATCGAGCACCACGATCGTCTTCTTGTTGACGACTTTCTCCACTGCCGCTTTCAACGCACTACGCGTATTCTTCTCCTCTTTACTGTCTGGCAATCAATCAACCAAACAACCAACCAATGTAAGTCGAGAACTCCCATCCACCCATTCCAACTGTACCAGAGTATCCCTGCGTCTTGTCCACATTGACAGAAGCAGTGGAAATGCACACAACTTTCTCCTCTGGTAATTGACACTGCAAGTGGTTAAGCAACGCAGTGGCCACCACCGTCTTCCCAGCCGCAGGAATTCCACACACGACCACGAGAGGCATCGTGCAAAAGAGACTTTCCCAGTGTAGCCATGTGTCACAACAAATGTAGCCATGTAATTCACATGGCTACATCTTGTGACAGGTACATGTTGCTGTGCACTGCAACTCGAGCCATTTACCTGGCGTTACTTGGGCTCAAAGGGGCGTGGTCCCCTCTAAAGTGGCAGCAAATTTAGCTGGACGCTATCATTTGAGAAGGCTCTTAACATCCTTCGGCGTCCTGTGAGGAGGCATGCCCAACTCATCCAGCGAGCTCAACGTGCTGCTGCGGCATGTGCCCAAGATCGTCGTGTCTCGCTTTCTGAACAAACCGGAGCGTCCTCGTGGGCCTGAGAGCTGCTCGTTTATGGCAGCGGTGGCGCTGTTCGACATCTCCGGGTTCTCGTCGCTCGGTAGCAGACTCAGTGAAGACGAACGAAGGCAAAGCCGAGAGAACAACAACAACACGAACAACATCAACTTGGCTGGATCCATTTCTACACCTTCGTCACCAGCAAATGCTACAGCTACTGGCAGTCGAGTTCTGTTGTCGAGCACTGTACGCAGCAGCAGCGGCACAATGCTGCACAGTAACTCAAAAGCGCCCAAGTCTCGGATATCGCAGCCGATCGTCCCGTCACTTCCAGGTTTAGGCAGCCCTATGGCTAGAAACATCCTCAATTCTAGCACACAAGAACTCTCCGGACGGAGAAAGTCGTCATCTTTGAGGCTCGACGATGATGAAAGTCAGGGAGACGACGATGAAGGTCTGAGTCCGAGCGACATGATGCGGCAGCGAAGACTTACGGGCTCTACCTATTCTGCCGCTACCAGCATGACCTTCAGACATGGGCCTAAAACTTCAGTTGCAACGCAAGGAATTGCCGTGGAGACGTTGACGACGACGCTGAACAAAAGTCTCGAGCCGGTGATTAACGTGATTCTCAAACACGGCGGCGATATCATCAAATTTGCAGGCGACGCACTCATTGTGATGTGGGAGACGGAGGTTTCCAGAGGGAAACGCACTCAGGCAGGAGAGCTCGTTTATCGGGCAGTTTGCTGCGCTCTTGAAGCTCTCCATGCTTTGGAAGCAGCAGTAGTACCAACCGATGGGGTTGAAAATGATCAATCGCATTTGCAGCTTCTTGGGATGCATGTGGGGATTGGCGTGAGTCAAATGACAGGAAATCACGTTGGTGGGGTGCTGAATCGCTGGGAGTTCTACTTGAGTGGCGATGCAAACCGACAAATGAGTTTTGCAGAGGAAAACGCGAAAAAGGGTCAGCTAGCTCTTTCTCCTGAGGCGTTTGATGAGCTTGAGGCTCGGTTTGGTACACTTCCTGAACTAGACATTGTTTGCCATGCAAGTGGAAATTATCTCGTACAAGAAGTGCCTGGAGACCCCGTTCCTTTCGATCCACACCGACCAAGTGTCGTTTTTCCGCCACTCGAGCCCAGTGCAGAGTTGATCGGGTTCATGAGATGTTATGTGCCTGGAGCGATCGTCTCGCACTTGCAAAAGGGTCTAGCGCTCACTCCATGTCGTCTGAATGTCACCGTCGCGTTTGTCAAGTTAGCTGGAGTTGTTGAGATCGCAGACGAACAAACGCAATTGCAAACGATTCATCAGAACTTGTGCACCATTCAAGAATGCGCGTACAAGGCCCAAGGTATGCTCCGTCAGTTTGTTATCGATGACAAAGGAGCAGTTGCGATTGTTGCTATCGGCCTTCCTCCTTTTTTCCACGAGAACAATGGTAAGTATCTCTTGCTCGAAAACAACGAAAGTGCTCGAGACCTGACCCCTTTGTACGTGACAGCTTTTCGAGGGATCAAGTTTGCTTCGTACGTTTTAGAGAGCGGCGTCAAAGCCTCCATCGGGTAAGTTATGTTTGAAATTTTCTTGCATCCGTCGTGTTGTACTGATGAAATGTGTTCTTGCTTGAAAATGTTGGCAGAGTTACAACTGGTTCTGTATTTTGCGGTTCCGTTGGTAGCAGTGCTCGTGCAGAGTATGCCGTCGTAGGTGACTCGATCAATCTGTCTGCACGGTTAATGTCTGCAGCGCCCGTAGGTGAAATCTACTGCGATGACCGTACTCATAAAGAGACAAAGGACGCAGTTCACTTTCGAGATATGATCAAGATGACGGTGAAAGGGAAAACGGATCCGATCCAAGTGTTTCCCGTACAGACATTTACTCAGGCGAGTGGATCATTTACTCCGGCATTGACTGAGTCTACGTGCCCAGCTCCTTATGGTTGCAGCGATATCCTGGAGGCAGTGCCGCTTTTTGGATCAACATCGAAGACAAACAGTAACAATATCGGACATCGAGCGTTAGTCCTTTGCGGAGACAGCGGAACAGGCAAGACGATGCTGATAAACCACGTCATGCAACGTCACTCGCTCAGATGTTTCAAGGGTAATGGAGACAGCATGGACACTGCCGTGGATTTTCATGCGTGGAGAGGCATCGCCAAAGCCCTGACCGCAGTCACCGTGAAAACCTCACAAAACAAAGCTTCGGTGTCGAGTATGGATGTCACGGGACTGAGTTCGGGGCTAGATTTCAGCAAAACCAGCAACTTGACAATGCAACGGCCCACTCAACATGGTCGACCTTCCCGTAAAAGCACATTGACAACCCACGATGAGCTCCACGATGACCATGATAGTGATGCCGAAACTAGCACTGCAGAGCGCAGTACGGACAGTGGCAGACTCAGTCTGGTAGATACGTCCGCATCAAACTCCCAGCGGGTTCTAGTACTTGACTACTTGGTGATGCAGCAGCAAGTTACAAGAGAAACACTGAAAGCGCTGCCCAATTGGCTTCCGTATGACGACTCAATCACCGCGGCACCTGTAGAAACATCGACTGAGAAGAGCGAAGGCATCTTGAAGTCGTTTCGACAAGTTCTATTCGCCATGATCTCAGTGGTAAGTGCTGCGAAACCAATCATGTTAGTCTTTGACGACGCTCAATGGATGGACAACCGAAGCTTGAGTCTTGTGCTCAAGGTGCTTGAAGAACTGCCGAATGTGTACTTCCTCATTACCGTCCGAGGAATATCAAAACACACCGCGAGCGCCAGGTCGATGCTTCTTGCGCTTGTCATGAGTCTTCCGAGTGTCAACACTCGGCAGATGAACTGCTTCACGTATCAGGAAACCAGTATTTTTTTGTGTCAGCAGTATCACATCACGATCATGGACACGCAATTGTTAGATTTTGTGTTCGAGCGGACAGAGGGGAATCCTGGTTCGCTTATCAAATTGCTCAACTTCATGTTGGATGCCAAGTACATCGCCATCGAACCTGAGAGCAACAACATCGTCATTTTGAAAGACCTCGACGAAATGGACACGTTGGTGCCTCAGCATATACGAGCCCGCGTCATGTCCATCGTGGATTCTCTTGATGCCCTTGCACAATCAGCTTTGAAGTTACTGAGCATCAACCCACAACCGAGCGAAGAGAAAATGGTCAACGGCGTTCTAATGCTTTTGTCAGCATCTTATCAAGATGGAAGTATGAGCGGGGACGTGAACGACATTCGACTGAAGGCTCCTCGACCAACATGGGAAGTGCCACTTCTCCGCCAAGTTCGTGAAAGCTTAATACCTTGTGAGAAATCGTTGCTGACGATCGACGTACACAACAAACTTTACTTTTTCAACACCGAAGAGATGCGGCTAGTTGTGTACGACACGATGCTCCCATCCCAACGAAAAGTTCTCCATGCCTTGTACGCCGAATGGCTCCAGCACGCTGCGTCCACGTCCGGCCGGGACTCGCTCAACCCACCATATCTCGCTACAATTGGCTCCATGTCGTCGACTACGAATTTGACGATTGTCCCGGATCAAACGAAAGGAGTAGTTGCCATCCGCCCGATGCCTTATCAGCAGTATGCTCTGCTTGGGTATCATCTCTCGCAGTCGGACAATCCAAAAGAGGCTTTGGAAGCCTATTATCTCGCCGCAGAAGGTGCCTTGGAGGCGAAGGAGCTTGGGTTTGCAGAAGACTGCATGCACACTTCAAGTAAGACCCTGAACACGCACCCGCGCGTCAACGATCTCAACGAGCTGGATATAATTTTGCTGAGAAGCCGTATTGAGTTCATTCGAGGCACCATCGCTGTCGAGAATGATGACTTGAATCTGGCAATCACCCACATGTCTTACGTAACCCGTCTATTTAACCGCAAGGGTAGCGTCCTTCGTCACTACACGTCCAATATTCAACGTGAAGGTCTACCCCTTCGTCCAGCTACCAGTTTTACTAGCAGCCGTCGTACAAGTCTGCTAATGTCCAGTGCTGAGACTGTAATTGCCACACCAGGCTGCTTCAGCCTTTTACCAGAGGGACCGAAGCTCCCAGCTCGGTGTATTCCTCGACTGTTCTCTTTTAACAACATTTTCCCATCCAGTTCGCGTTTAACGAGCCCAATGGGGCGACGTCAGCTCACAACCAAAAAATCAAAAATGTCCGTACGCTCCAAGTCGAACCGTATTCAAGCTGAGCATACGCTGGAAGCTCTGGATCATATCAACTTCTACCGGCGGAAAGCCTCAGCGTTGATCAAGCAAATCAATTACGCCAAGAAAAAGCAGGATGAAATGCATCGACACATCCAAAAATTTGCCCAGAGAAGTCTACTGACGAAAGATAAGAGGTAATAGCTAGCTCTTTTTTGGGCAGAGTAGAGAACAGATTAGAGAAAAAGCCGCATTGTAGTGTATCAATGTAAATATGACGTTCAGCGGATCCATCATTACCTTCATCCAGGAGATCAATGAGCAAAAATTGTTACTTTTTAATCATCGTATTTCCATACAGTGTGTATCACTAGCCCTCGAGCTGCAACAGATCCATGATCGCACCAATCTTGCTTTTATACTCGAGATGTCCCCCGATAATTTCCGATAGATCCACATTCTCAACACCAGCAATATCAATTGGCGCGATTCCAGCAGAGTTTAGTGACCATCCTTGGTAGCGGTACATGACACCCAACATCCAATCCTTATCAGAGTAACCGTTGATGAGTCTCCCAGAGACTACACGACGTGCACTTGCCCAATCATCATGTGACATAGGAACAGGGGATCCAAGCAGCACTGCGTTCTCCACAATTCCACATGACTCGTCCAGTGAACCACTTTTCGCTAGCTCTTTTAGGCAGGAAAAGATCAGTCTGGCACCCATGCCATATCCAATCAGAGTAACAGGACGCAGACCTTGTTCACGATGGCGCAACGCATCCGCCAGTAGCTTGCCAGATGTATCTGCAGCGTTCATCGTTACAGTCCACGCGTTATCAATGATATCTGCGAGTCGAAGAATTACTCGTGGGATTGCTACCGCTGCGAACAATGCCGCCAACGCAGTGTACTTGACGATTTCTGTCGTCGCATAAGTTGAAACTTGCTCGGCTGCAAATGTGCGCATGGATTTACCAAAACGCCGTAGCCCTGCTTCCTCCCACATCAGACAATACTGATCACCCTGTGGGAAGCGATCCTTCCAACGCCATGCACGCAACGGTTCGTGCTTGGTTCCTAGTTCCCACACTGAACCACCGGGACTTGTGTTCACTGTAACAGTTGACATGTTGCTGCTGGAAATGGCATTGGAGTCGCTGTTCAGACTTGTGAGGTCGCTAAAGCGCGTATCTTGATCCGCCACCGCCATTCGGGATAGATCTGCGATCCCGAGCGGGTCGTTCTCTGGATTTCCGGCATCAATGCTGTACGTGCGACGCAAGATGGCGAAGAACTCGTCCTCGCGTCCTTTATAGCGGTCCATCACCTGGTCCACCTGATCCACCTTCTCGGGGTTCCTCTGTCTGTAAAAGGCTCTCAAGTACTCCCGACTATCTCCCCACGCTCGACGGAATCCTCGAACTGGCGGGTCATCGTCATCCAGCCATCCGGAGACGCAAATGTACACGTTCATGCCGTCTCCCGCCGACACCAAGTCAAAGCTAAAGTCATGAACGCCGCGGGTCCGTGTATCGACCTTCATGCCCATCACTCCAGCCCCAGCCGTTCCAAAAAGCACCGTCGTGGCCGTGACACCGGCCGCCGAGCCCACAGCCGCTCCAATGGTCACTCCTGCTCCTCCGAGCGCCGTCAAGCTCGCAGCAATAGCTGGAGCCGCCAGTCCGCCCGTCACCGCGAGCAACGCGCCTCCTGTCACCGCTGCAGCACCAATAGCAGCGTTGCGTTTCCAGTCCCAGATCTTGGGTTTGGCCGCCACTTTGTCCAGCGGCATGGCGGTCGCCTCTGCGAAGAGCGTCTGGCCGATATCCACCTCCTCCCTGGTCACGTCACTCCACTGCAGCTGCATGGCCAGCACCATTTTCCTCAGCAACGTCCTGGCTCGGGCGTCGTACCCGACGCTCTTGACTGTGAACCACAGGAGCCTCTTGACGATCTCCAGCCGAAAAGTGTCCGTGGAGAGCAGCTCCGAGCCATCAAATGGGTCCTTGTCCGCATTTGGGTCCTTTTTCTTGAGCTTTCTGGTCCAGCGCTTGAATCCGCCGCCCACGTCCCGATCCGGCACCACGAGCGCCAGAAACGGCGCCGGGTCGAGCTCCGAGAGCGTCGCAGAAGACGGTTCGTGCGCTTTTTGGGTCAGTTCCTGTCGCCTGGCGGTCAGAATGGGCACATAGGCCTCCGTTTGGGTGCGCGGCAGCCCCACGAAGTGCTCGATGACCAGTTTGAGGAAGCTTTTGGACCAATTGAGCCCAGTGGAGCCGTCCGTGACCCCGGGGAGGAGGCACGCGCAGAGGCCCGCAACGCCGCGTTTCTGCGGCTCCGAGAGGAATTCCATCGTGTGTTCCGACGCTATAGACGCAGGAGAAGCGATGGGCGACGTGAGCGAAGTGCGAGGGGCCGCGGGGACGTCTCGGGAGGCCGCGGAAGGACGCAGAGCCAGCAGCTTCTTCATGGCTGCTCGCTAGTCGTGCGATAGTGGGTGCTGCAAGCTGATTGGCTAGAAATCGATCTGATTCTTTCGGGACTTAGTGGGAGATGTAGCCATGTTTAATGTAGCCATTTTAGGGAGTTTGTAGCCATGTGCCGCGAAACGACGCGGACTTGGAAGTTGAAGCGCGTATGGGCGACAAGGGGTTTCTGGTGGATGCCGTGGCGCAGTTCGTGCAGGGAAAGGTGTGGCGAGATGCGGTGACCCACTTCTTGGAGACGCACTACAAGCGCTTCCTGGCGGACCCGGAGGACGCCAAGTCGCAGGGGAAGGGGGACGGACATTCGCTGGAGCAGTTCGACTCGTTCATGGCGTTCAAGGACCGCGTGGAGCGAATGCTGGAGGAGGTGGTAGGCGACCTGGGATGCTCTGGAGACGACCTAGTGCAGGCGATCCAGGAGAATTTAAAGTACGAGTCGGCGCTGTCGACAGAGAAGAGGTTCTGCATCCAGACGCTGCTCACGTTCGACGACTACGACGCCTTCTACTCTCGCATCAGCGAGTACGCAGCAGAGAAACAAGGTGATAGTGAGTGGGTTTAAAGTGGGAGGGAGGTGGGATATTGACGTCGTTGTAGCTGGTGGTTTTGATGCGAGTGCTAGTGGAAACGTGGAGATTTCAGAGTGGGCACTGCAGGAGGCAATCGCACGCTCAATCCTGGAAACTCATGTACGGAGATATAACGATTTTATGTGGTTGGGAGATTGAAAAAGTTGATGCTGATTGTTGTGGTGTAGGCACGAGGTCAGCTTGATGAATCCGAGGCTAGTTGGCTGCCCTGGGCGCAAGCGTTCGTTCAAATGAGTCAAAGCGAACAGGCTGGTGTTCCAACTGAAAGCGGTGACGCTGCCGTAGAATATTCGACAGAAGGTAATAACCAGGATTAACAATGTAAGCAAAGTGGATACTAAGAGAAGATGTTATCCGTTACGCAGCGATGGAGTCGAATGAAGCCAAAGCCGAAATGAAAGGCACCGGTGAAGAAGATGAAAAGGAGGACAGTCGAATGCAAGAGCTTGAAAAGATCTTGATTCGAGAGGTATGTGTTTCGTTTATAGGTGAGGTTGGCTGTGAAAAACTAACATGTTGTGAAAACAACAGAGGTTCAAGGTAGATCTCCTCGTTGCGCAGCGTATCGCGGATGCAAACGCACAGATGAAAAAGCAAATGCTGAATCTTGCAGCGGAGGCAGCTCAGGATGAGCAGGTTGAGGATTTGACCTATTCCGCTGAAGGGGAGCTCGCAGGGCTATTCAAACAAATTGAAACTATTCAAGAGCGCCTGAAAGATGTAAAATCACGGTGCTTCAAATTCGAGAGTGTGACTCAGCAGCAAATGGACACCATGTAAGTCCACATGTAGATACGCGATGTGCTCTGGTATGTGGAAGATATAAATTTCAGTACTGACGTTGGATCTGTGTCAGCTATCTATTTCTCAAGGAAAAAGTTCACTACAAGCAGGACCTTGTTTCCCAGGAAAAAGAGATTTCAACTTTCATCTTCACCCAGATTCATGAGAAGGATGAAGCGCTGATTCCATTGATGTTGGAGTGGTTACTACTTGAGTCAGAGCAGCTTCGTACGCAGAATCAGATCCAAGAGCACCTTGCTGGTCCGCGTGATGAAGGGTACTGGACACAGGCATGGGATGATGCCTCGCAAGCATTCTACTATATCAATTCCGTGTCCAAGGAGAGCGTTTGGGAGCCCCCAGCTGCAGGGTTTTACGACATCAACCAAGAATTTCAGGTTCCCGGGCTGGAAGCAGAAACTTCAGCACCTCCTGCCACTGATGCGTGGGGTACACAAGAAAATGCTGTATTTACGCAAGAAGGTGGAGACGACAGTGAATCAAAAGCGTGGGGCGATTCGTGGACGCAAGAAGCATCTGGACGAACCGTAGATTTGAGCTCTCAGGAGCAGGCAGAAGAGTATATGACGCTGGGTCAAGCATCATCCCAACTTGATGCTACGTTTGAGCTGAAAATCGGTCCTGACGCAACAGAAATGGTAAGTGCTGTATGTGTATTGCGTGAAATATTAAGAAACTAACGCTAGTTTGTATGCATGCGAGTAGTTGGAGATGGAAAGCGTCCTTGAACGTATATCGCGTGAACATGATCAAGAACGAAAGCGGTTGGAGCTCGTATTTGAACTCGAAAAAGCTCGACAAAAGGAAGATTTACGCAAGCGCAAAGAGAAGAAGCGTCGAGAGAAGTTAGCCAAGAAGCAAAGGCAGAAAGAGGAATCATTCCGTGGCGAATCTTCAAAGCAAGATGGAGAAGCTGTCGCCCAGCCGTTGCCAGCGCCAGTGACGTCGCGCGATGCTCAGAATGTTGAGACGAAAACGGAGGACAAGTCTCACTTGAGCATCAATGTACCGGGCCATGGTCGAATTGATCTCGCTCATTTGCTGAGCGATGCGCATGCTACTCGTCACCGTGAAATGAAGGGGATTACACCGGCACACGAACGCGCCATGCTGAATCCAGCAACTTTGCGTTATCTCACCGAACAAATGGCTATGAAGCAACCGGAAGTACTGGGTCAGCAAGTACGCAAGGAAATTGTGCTCGAAGAACATGCTGATGAAAAGTAAAACCAAGTTCCAAATGGAAAGTTAGCTGAGAATTCACGGTCCAGGATATCCACTTGACATCCTGCGTTGGCTTCTTTTGCGGGGAATAGTGGTAACCAACGCCGCTGCTTGCTCTTTTGTCTTCTTTTTCAGTTGGCGCAGGCTCTCTAGCTTGATTCGGTATTCAGCTTCAGCTTGTTTCTCCAGATACTTGGTAAGTACTTTGTAAACTTCCATTGCTGCGTCACGTTCACCTGCCGCGAGGCTGACGTCCTTGCGAACTGTCTCGGCAAAACTTTTGATGCTTTCGACAGCATGTTTCTTCTTCTGAATTTCATTTCACATACTACGAATTAGTTTGTGAGCTATATGAAGGAAGTTCAAGGTGGCATACCGCGTTGTAGTCGAGAACTTTACCCCCGTACTGAATTAGAAGTTTGGCTACGCTGAGAGACTTGACGTAGTGCATTGGTGAGCACGCAAAGCGATCTCGACTCGACGCGTCTGCGCCGTGACTCAGCAACAGAAACACAATGGGGCGGTAGTTGTTGGTCACCGCTAAATGAAGCGGTGTACAGCGTCCCTGAACCAAAAAGTTAGTCAACATTTCCAATGAAATCTGCACAAATTCTGTCTGCAATCCTCACCAGCATGGTCCGAAGCATCAAATCTGCGTCTGTCTTCTGTAGTAAGAATTTCACTATCTCCATTTGGCCTCTAGCACAAGCTTCATGCAGCACTGACCTCCCAGTCGTTGGGCTCCGGGAATCGATGGCAAAATTTGGGTCTTGTACGAGCTCCATCAGCCCATCCACATCGCCTGCAATGACCAAATTCAACGCAGAAACCTCTGGAACTTCATCGTCCTTACTAAAACAATTGTTTCCACCGGGAAGTGCCAGCAGATCGTCCACCAAGTCCACGTAGCCGTCCATCGCAAGCGAATGGTGACGCTTCAACCTGCTCACACGTCACATATTATGTGGTGTACACCTGTTTTGTGTAAATATTGTGTACAGTCTCAAAAATTGTGGTCACGATGCTGGCACGACGTCTCCAGCAGCTCCGAACTGCGTCCGTGGGTCTTAAACTGGGCGAAGGACCCATTCCCAACTCGGTATTTGCTCGCAGTGTGTCTGGCAAAAGTGGTAGTGAGGATTGGGGCGACTTGACCAGCGTCCTTAAGGTGAAATTCTCCATTTTAAGTTAATTTTTGAGTTCGTGGAATTGACTGGACTTGCATGGACGTTTGTAGGAACTTCGCAACATTTCGAGAGAGCAGGGACTGGAGGGAAATATGCCAGACACGAAATTGCTCAAGGAATTGGGGTATGGCGCTCTGGTGATTGCCATTCGCAAGAAGCACGGGGGTGTTGTGAACGTGGCGGCCAAAATGGGCACTCGAAAGGAGCACCCGATCGTTGACGTGCACAAAAAGGTGAGTGCACGCGCGAGGCGTCGCGACCAACGGCAGGAACGACTCAACAAGCACGACTTCTATTGAATACACTCGGCCAAGAATGGTACAAATTTACAACTGCGTCGAAGTGGTGCTTACTCCGTAATGATCCACGAACTTTTGTGGTTTGCTAAAAGCGTCTGCAAGCACTTGTCGAGTGCTTCCTTTTGGGAATAAAGTACGAGGCGTCCGATACGTAGCACGTCGCCCTTGATCCAAGCTCGGGCTAAGATTTTAGCGATGACTTCTTGTTCGACGCTTCGAGTCGTACTGGATCGACGTCCAGTAACCTTGTCCTTTTTTAATGTGAAGACCGCAAAGCGCAGCTGTCCCTCAGGGAACTTCGTCTGAAAGGCGTGCTGCATCTCAACTAGCCACGAGCGCTCGAACACGTACCCTCGTCGACTAGAGAGTGAGATTACTAGACTCCTTTTTAAATTGTCTGTCAGGCCTTGGCTTGACAGTTTTGTGACATTCTCAAGCACGCTCTGCACTACCTGGCCGAAACGCACGCCCAGCTCCCGAAACCTTACGCTGCGACGTGGGCAATTTTCCACACTGGAGCCCAGGAAGTCCAGGATATCTTCAGCACAACACCCAACGTCTTGAATATCAATATTCGTGAGATTTGACGCACGCCACAGTGCGGCAAGACCCCGATTTGTAATCGTGTCTAGAGTCGCAACGAATCCTTTTCGACTGCTTGACGATGAACCCAGCTCTCGAATACGCAGTGAACGGAGCTGTGTGCAATTTGCAGTCAAAGTCAGGAAGAACTCATCGTTGAATACGTCTGGGTCGATCATTTCATCAATTTGTGGGTAAATCAGTGCATCACACGGCTGCAATCGATGAAGGACGACATCCAAGTGCTCCAAGGCGGGGCAACCCGCAACGAGCACGTTCAAGCCTCCAGTAGAATACTCATTTCGTCGAATACGAAATGGAGCTCGCGTGTTGAACGTAAGCTGCAGCCGTGTCAGGTACGGCTTAGTAGTCTGTCCAAACGGCAAGAAGAACTCGTCCGAAAAGGGCACCACAACCCAACTAAACTCGCGTAACGCAATGCATGACTTGCAAAAGGTTTTCCAAACGTCACGTGATACACATAAACTTTCATCTGACGTCACGAGTCTCTTTCCTTCATGGTACGATCGTTTCCACCCATCCAAATACTCCAGCGTCGGACACAGCTTCTGCACAGTTGCTAAGAACTCGTTCGATGTGCCTTCTCGATCAAACTCGGATCGTGAAGGTACCGTCAACTGTTTCAATCCTTTCCCACCTGAAGCTTCGTTCCACTGCTCCAGAGCCGAATAAAGTCTCCAGAACACAAAGTCCATGTTACTCTCCACTGCATCAGCATAAAGTCTGTCTTTCTTGGGTAAAATCAAAGCTTCCACGTGTTTGCAACAGGTCGAAGCAGCCTCCAAGAGGTCCCCCATTGCCAAATGATGCAGTGGCACCCCCGTCAAGTCCAGTCGACGGACATTTGGACACAATTTCAATACATTTCTCCACTCCACCCACTGCGAGAGCTCGGAAGCTGCTGCTTCTGCCTGATCAGGAGTGGGCATTTGTCCCTGGGCGTCCAATTCCCACCACAGAGCCCGTTTCTCGGCCGTGATGACGATTCGCAAGTCAATTATTTGGTCTCCACTTTTGCAATTCAATAATTGCTTGACCCAGTTGAGCTCCTGTTCTTGTTCGTGGCCCGTGGTGAAATGTAACGTTAGGACGCGTGAATTTTCATGTTCCGCGCGGAATTCCGCGGCGATTACGCGCCACACGTGACACACGTGCGCCAGGCGCTGCAGCGAGACGAACGACGGCTCTGTGAGGTGTGTGGCGAAGCTGGGACGGCTCTCGATCTCGTGCGGGATGAGCTCCGGCGCCGCCGCGAACGCGAAGATCTCCCGCTGCAGAGCTAAAGGCAGCGACTCCATTTCACAATATTCGGAAACAGGCCAAATTTGAAGTTGGAATTTGAATTTTGAGACGACACAACATGGCTACATTTATCAGAAGCTTACTGGTAAAATGCTGACTAAGTTTTGGTCAGCACGCTAGCATTTGATGATCCATTGGAATGGCGTCGAGGTGTTGATATCTCCACGGAAGAAAGTGCTCTCGATCACGTCTTGGAACTTCCAACTGGTGGTGAAGATGGAGAATTTCGAGAGGAAAAAGTGTTCGCCGCTTTCCATGGCGTTGGGTGTACCCGGACGAGGCTTCTCCTGCTCTAGCGTCAATTGGAAGCGCAGTGTCGGGTGGGTGGACTCGAGTTGAAGTCGAGTTGCGTGCAGTCGCTCTTCCCATTCTTGAGGCTGGCACGTTTTCTGGGTAAAATCACGCAAATGACCGACGTTCAGCAACAGGAGTGCAAACGCTCGGTCGTTGAGGCTGCCAGCAGGTTCCTGCGCCACCAGGTCTAGCAATGGCGAAATGATGGTGTTCAAGTCCCGCATGATGCCAATTTTGACATTGCGCTGCTGGATTATCGACGACTTGAGCTGGATGAAGGGGAACACGCCACTTCCCGTCGTACTTGACAATGCTGCGATCGAGATATCCGAGAGATGGGTCATGCCCGCAAGCGACAACAGACCTTGATCACTGACGGATTCAAGCGCTTGCGGACCTGCGTATTTTCCAGCCTCTGAAAAGCTGAAGAGCCCCAAATACGGCGAGGACTTTGCTAGCTGTTGCAAGAACGCATCATCGAAGACGTCGAGGTCGATTCGATAGCGCGGATGCAAGAATACCTTGAAAGAACGCAGATATGGCATCCCACGTACCAGAGAGCACAACCCAGCAGATGAATACGGGCGTGCACCATCGTCAAGGGCCGAGCTTTCAGCTTCACTATTCTCAACAGGAATGGCTGCTTGCAATGACCAAGCTCGTATGAGTTGTTCAGCTCTCGTCATTAACTGTATTGTCGTCGCCAGAACAGCACTAGCGCTGGAAGTCCGCTTTCTCCTGAGGAACGCGTCCGTAAAATCAAAAGCAAGGTCGGTGAGACGGGATTTCTGTGTGGCACCAAAAGGCTCGAAGAAGGTATCTGCGAAAGGCACCACGGCCCAGTTGAATTCGCGCAGGTCCGAGCATTGACTGCAAAATTTATCCCACGTATCAAGCGACACCCGCCACTCTTCATCACAGAGCACCGCGCCCCATCCATCACTGACATACGTGAGCTTCCAGCCGTCCAGAATCTCTACATTCGGGCAAAATCGAGTCACTGCAGATAAAAACTGGTTCGACAGCGCTGGGATATGCGGAATTACCAATTGTCGAAGGCCTCCACAGTGTCCACGAACGAACCAGCGCTCCAATGCAGCCGCAAGATGCTTTATGAGAGCCACGTCGTCAATATCATTTCGATACGCCCCCACAATCTTCGGCGCGCGCTTGCTCCACCTCATCGGCAGTGGCAGTACCACAGCCTTCATTTTCAAGCAGAACTGCGACGCGGCATCCAGCACCTTCCCGAGATCTCGTCGAGTAAGATACGCCATCTTGGAGACATCCAACCGCTGCAAATTCGGACAGGCGCTAAGCAACGTCTGCCAGTCCACGACCTGCGTCATCTCCGTGCCAACTCTCCGTGTGGTATGTCCAAACAGTGCGATACGGAGCTCTACCACCTTCGTTCCAGCGCAAATGACCCCTTTAAGCATGGCTTCCTGCTGCTGCGCCGACTTGTGCGAGAGATTCAGCTTCACCGTGCGTTGCTGGTACTGCGTCAAAATCTCGCCCAGAAGGTCGCGCCAATAGTGACACACGAGTCGCCACTCTGCAATGGTTGCCAGCGGCGACTTGTCCGGTCTTGCCAGTCGTCTCCAGCCTCGACGCTTCGTGGGCAGCACTTTAGCCTCCGACACGTTCTTGACTGCGAACGACAGCACCAGCTCCATGACAGCACGGGGCAACGTCGTCATGCTCAGTCGAGCGGCCACGCGTACAGTCGATGCATCGCAGATCTTGGGTTTGGATTGCACGTGCTCCAGACTCCATTCCGAGGCTTGGGGCGGCCGCTTGAGCGTGGAGCTCATGACAATGAGGAGCGAGTCGCATGTGACGACGTACGAGACGCGGTTATGCACAGGTAGTCAGAATTATCCTGGGATAAAGAATAATAGAGACAGATAAAGCCTGCTAATCAGCATAGAGATACTTGAAGTGGGGACAATAAGTTAGGTGACGTTGCGGCTGTACTTCAGTCAAGGTCTACTCAATGAGTAGAATTTCCAACGTTGTGCTCCGAGATGGGGCG
>AUWJ02018242.1:0-23590 GCA_000468175.2 Phytophthora cryptogea
CTCCAAGGTGCACATGATGCGGAGTACCATACAATTTCGGCGTTGCCAGGGGTGAGGACGACGAAAGCGTGGTGATAGTCGCTGATGTCGTTTGGGGCACTGGCGCAGATGACGACGTCGAAGAAGATGATGTCAACGAAGTCGATCCTACCCCGGGCGGTGGCCGCGAGTTCCGCCTGAGCGTGCGAAGTACGATAAGGCTCGACAAAATTTCAGTGGCGCTACTTGCCTCGTCAAATCCTAGCTCGAGCTCGAGCTCATCCTCGTTCGTCTCCTCTTCTCCATCAGAAAAGTTGCTGCTTAGCAGACTGCCTCCAAACGAAACATCTTTTTCCGCTTGGGCCGCTTTGCCATCACCGAAGCTGTTTACGGCTGGCGCAATGACGCCTTCGCCACTATCCACAGCTGCACGCTTGCTGGAGCGCGTCGACAGCTCACCATGAGGAGCTTTTCGTTTGTTAGGTCCAGCAGCATTTTGATTTGCCGTTTGTTGTCGCTGGTGTCGTGACCGTCGTTTAGAGCGTTTAACCTTCTGCTGTTGCCGACTCATTTGCAAGTCGAGGTAGATTGAGCCACCGCGGTGAAGTGTCCAAACGTTCATCTGATCAATAATTTGGTCCACCTTGAGCAACTGCACTTGTCCATTCGAGTCTTCAGCCGGCGACGTAGGGGGCCGGAAAAAGTGCGTTAACAAAACTGCAGTATGCCACTGCTTTTTGTGATAAACCGGGAGAATGTGTTTTTCACGGGCTTCTTTCGTGTCGTGGAATATTGTGTCGCGAACAATGCCGTCGGAGGTCAAGTTGAACAACGTGATACTTGCCAGTGTGCCACGCTCTTCACGCTTGCGTAATAAGAAGTTGTCTTCCATTTGGTACGAGATCTGGCACAACAGGAAGCACAACGGAAACATCAAGCAAGCAGGTACTTGTGTGCGTAGGAAGCGCAGATGGTACTTCGTCTACATCGTCGATACGTTCACATGTGGTCAGTATCGTGGATTTTGATCCCCAGAATAAGCACGGTGTCTAGCAACTCACCAATGGTTCGTCAAACATCACCACCTTTTGTGGCTCCAGCAGAAGATTCTGAGGAGGCTCCGAGAAGAGCTGGAACACTAGAGCCATTGCTAGTAGCTGGGTCGGGAGGTTCGGAGGTGGGTCACGCGAGGCTCGGCGCTAGTTTTCACAAAAAGGCAAATGTTAGTTCCTTTTTTTTAAACACTGAAGAGAAAGCAGAAAGCACCATACCAATCGCGGGAAGAGGGGTACGAGCACCAACCGGAGCACTTGAGAGAGATCAAGCACCTTATGGATAACAAGAGACACGAGGAAGCTCTTGAGTCCGTATTGCAGGCGATCCAGGCGGCCCTTTTGATTGAGCGCAAAAGCCTCCTTGCTGTTATCAACATTCAAAAATGGATTTCGCGAGCGCTTGGGCGTATCGCTACCCGCGAAACCGGGGAGCACTTCCTTTTGCAACCACACCACCAATGTGTTCGAAAACTTTTCGTTGAACTCCTCGCCATTGTCAGGGTGCTGTTCAACCACCTCGCGAATAAGGCGCACGCAACGGTGCAAATAGTGCGGTGTTGTGATAGGTCGCTTGCAGTTTGACTTCACCCGTGCCGATATATTTGCCATCCACTTGTCCATGGCTTCGCTCAGCACAGCTCGGAAGAAGAACACGTAATTAGGCGTGCGCCGCTCCCGTGTGGCATTCGCGTTAGTAGAACCCACAGAAGAGGACGTCATACTCATGTTGATGGCAGCCACTGCAAAGTCGACTGCACTGTCACGGCACTTCGCTTCTGCTGCGGGAGTGGCTTCGCTTACAACCTCTTGCCACGACAAACTCGCGTAGCTAGGCTCAAAGGCTGCCACAGATTCAGTAGAGGTTGAGGCTTCTTGCATGCTGTTAGGACTTTGTAGAGGAGTGCTAGTTCCAGCACCTGGCGTTGCTGGCGTCTGCTTGCCATCAGCACCAGGGCCATCAAAAGCTCTAGCCTGTAGTGCTTTAAACGACCTAGACAGCGCACTCTTTAACTCCGGAGGGAGCACCTCGCGGGGCGGTGGAATACGCACGATCGGGTTTGTAGCCTCCAATGATAATTCTTTAGCCTTTTGACTCCCGTTAGCTCCATTCGCATTGGCTGCGCCATTCGCTGTGCCACCTGCCGTAGCCGCGTCTTGGTTCTTTCTTGCTGTCTCAGCAATTGGCTTGAGCAGCGCAAATGGAAGATCTAACTTGGCAATCTCTTTCTTCTTGATGTGGGCGTAGTACATTTTGCAAAAGAACTGAGCCACATTTCCAGTCTTGTCATCAGCATTTTTCGGAATACGGTGAAAGCGATCCACAAATGACTGAAGCAGGAATGGTATTTGGTCCGTCGCACAAAAAGCAAGCTCATGACGTTCTATCATGGACAGCACAACGTTCTTCACGAGAAAACATGGAGATCGCCGGAGAAAGTGCACCAGTACTTCAAGAAGTGCCAAAATGTCCACAATTTCAAGCACAAGGCACACAAGCCGCATCACCTGCTCCACACTCCCGTAGTCCGAAAACCGAAAAAATGTGTCCTCCTCGTAAATGTTGTGCAGAAACCAGCGTGTAAACCGCCCTTTGTCGTGACCGCACATCGTCTTCACAGCTGACACTAACTCGCCCACTTTACCCTGGTATTCCACTTCCTTCAGTACTCGACTAGTATCCCCAGAACTTGCACTTCCTGCAGCAGGAGTAGCACCTGCAGCTCCAGGGGTTCCAACAGTTGGTGTATCATTGGCCTGGCCGTGTGTATGAAACACGTAGATGCAAAGCGATTGGGCGCGCTCTAGTGTCTTCGAGTAATTCAAATGCTCACGACGCAGTTCCATGACCTCTAGCCAGCGTAAATAGTTGAGTTCGGCATCGTAGCCGTCGCCCGGCATCATTGGTACGCACGTCGGTAGCGGGAACGGGCACCTCGGAAGCTGCCAAATATACAGCTTGAGCCGGTCGCTTGAGGAAAGCAGGTGAATATCATTTGACTTGTATCCTCGTCCTGGTGAGCATTCGATGTTGTAAGCAGTGTGAACCACTGGTGCGGACTCTTTCCTCTTGGCAACGCCACCATTACCGCCTGCACCTGCAGCGAGGGTTAATAGAGGACTGTTGCTCATCCTAGCTGCAGCTTCATTGCAACAGGATGCAAATTCCACGAAACTTGCAACACTGAATAATCGACGTCGAACGAGCAAACAGAAAAGCTCGATAACCTGTGTAACCTCGGTGATGACCTTAGGCTCATACCGCTGCAAAAAACTTTGCAGAGCGCTCTGAAGCACAACTTGGTGGTCCTTGGGCCCACAGTGAGGTAAAAGCCCCTTCCTGTTAACACAAACACTCATGTCAGACCGAATACACATTTTGAATCGAGGCATGACAATTGCGTTAAGCACGTACTCTTTGCCATATTCCAGAAGTGCGTTGCTGTGCATCTCTATCAGCGCAAGCGCAGACAAGTATCGATACTCCATGGGTCGCTGATTCGTCACTGCCCACTCGCACACAAGAAAGAGCGCAGCTACGTCGACGGGAAGCTCCGCAGGAGATCTACTACCGCTCGGGCTCACCGTGGGAAGGGGGCTGAAAACTTCGCTATACACGCGGTGCAAATCTGAGGTTGAGTCCACACGATGAAAACGATCTAGCGTTTGGAGAATCTGTGCCTCATTGCGCATGGTAGCTGCGAGAACCTGGCCACCACCTACAGAGCTTAGAGATGGGCATGCCTGTTGTAGTCGAAGAATTCGCCCAGCAACCTCCCTGTTTTTCAGCTGACAACGGTCAATGCACGTTTGAATAGCAGCAGCGCCGTACACGTCACGGTTGAAGAATCGATCGGTGAAAATGAAGGCCGGCCACAATGGAGGAGCTGGACATGCAAACAAAATGTAAGAATGGCTCCACCTCCCCAGTATAATCAGTTTGACACACACGTACCATTGTCTTCAAGACGAACAAGAACGTCATTGCCATTGAGCAAAATATCGCGTAGCAACTGACATAGAGCCACAAGCAGCTCTTCCTGAAGTGCACTTCCTGTCGTTTCTAGGGGTACTGGACGACCAGGAGGTAGAAGATACCGTAGATGTTGCAGAATAGTCTTAACGAGCAATAAAACAGCATCCGCGGAAAGCAATATCTCCGGTAGCAGTTTTTGCACCACGGATATTAACTCCATGATGCCGTTCACTCCGAGAGCCAGAACAGCCGAACACCGCGTTGATCCATTCGTCCCACGTTGCGATCTCGGCATTAGAGACTTTTGCAATAGCGACAAAAGGCCATCAAAGTAATGCGCACGGTCTAAAAGTCCCACCTTGAACTGATACTCGGACAGTTTCAGCACATACGACCACTTTTCATGCCACGATAGAGGTGTGGGCGGAGATGTGTCAATGCTGCTGTTGCCGGGGGCACTCGAGACGCTAGAAGCATTCCCTGAACTTGTCGACCGAGGTGCCTCTCCATGGCGCAACCTCGGGGCCATTTGCTTGCGTTGTACAGGCCCTCTACTGGTGCCTGTTGAAGATAATAATGATCCATCGTTGCTGTTGCATATCTGAGTACCATTCACCGTAGGTCTGGAATTCGTGTCCGCCGATCGGTTTTCAGAACCTGTACTCGATTCCGTTGCTGTCTGGCGCGCCAAAGAATGCAGGTAGTCAAATAGTTTATCGGTCCATCCCTGATTTCGGCGCTGATTTCTCCTCGGACTAAAAAACCAGTCACCTGTTCGAATCGCGCTGTCACGCTCAAGCTCCCTCATCTCCGTGTACACAACATTAATCCGCACAAACCACGTCGCTTCAGCGTACCCAGGACGATACCTCAGCACAAACTCAAGTAACGGACATTTTGACACACCCGGTACTGCACGCCATTGCTGAAATGGCACTCCATAAGCCTGCGTAAGCTCCGCAGCAGTGCGAGCTCCACTCGAAAGATCGCTCATCCAGATATGACTGGTACGATCATCTATCCGTCGCACATGACGCATCAAATAGTTCGTAAACGCGCGCTGTACCGCCGCCGCTGCAGCCCCATCTTCACCTCCAGCGGACGCAGAGGTCGACGTCTCACCACTCGCGCTCTTGGCCTCCTCTGCATCGCCCTTTAACCGCGCAATAGCGCGCGTCGCCCGCGTAAGGTCGTCAAAAATGGCCAACTTCTTGTCTGTAAACACCGAGTACTGCATATGCCACTGCTGGTTGAAGCCTCTGGGCAGCGGACTCACAAACGCCGCGTTGCGCAGCGCATGGAACCGGAACTTCTCCTCTGGGAAGTTGGCGTTCGTCGGGAACACGCTCGGGAACATGGCCAGCTTGTCCGTCAAGTACGGGTGCTCCGCGTCCTGCCACATTATCACCAACCACACCTTTAAAACCCTAGTAAACCCTACAACCACCTCCACTGTTCCCTCACCTTCATGTACTTGGTGTCCATCCCAATGACGCGCACGGCCGCGTCCGCCGGCGACAGGTCGTTCCTCCTGGCGCCCGTGCGGTGCATCAGCAGCAGGTTTTTCCGCTCTCGCAGCCGCAGCGCGGGGCTCCCGGACGCCCCGAAGGCGCTGCGACTGCCGCCGCTATTGCGTCGCTCCCTGGAGCCCCCAGCGTCCCGCGAGCGCGAGCGTGGGCGGCTGCGCGCGTCCCGTTCCCGCTCTCTGTCCCGGTCCCGGTCCCGGTCCCGGTCCCGCTCGCGGTCTCTGGAGGACGCGCCACCCACCGAGTTGGACGAGCCGCGACGTGGCAGACCGCGGCTGGAGGAGGAGACGGACGACGATTGGTAGCTGCTGCCTGAGCGTCCGCTGTGCGAAGACGAGACGCGCTCCTTGTAGGTGGCGCTGCTGCTGTTGTTGGTGCTGCTGCTGGTGCCTGCGGAGCGGCTGCTCTTGGCGTCGCTCGCGTGGTAACTCTCCATGGCAGTCGCACACTCGGAGCGCGGAGCACGGGCGTCCCCCGCAATAGGCAAAATGTATGGCGCCTCCTCTATTTATTGGCCTCCCCCTCTGCGCCACACGAGTTGTACACAATTGACGATTGAAGGAGGTGGGGATTGACGGAACAAGGATGCGTCGGACCTAACGTCTTAGTCGAGACAAACGCTGGCGCAATTGAGAGAGGAAGCCTTCGCGTGCTTACAAATTGTGGACACGACTGCTGTCTGAAACGCGCCGCTTGTGGTGCGTTTCCACTTTTTTGCTTTGTTTTATTTGCAGCACTTGGAACTGAGCGCGAATACGCATACAGTGCTGCTTGGCAAAGTGTTGGCGCTCGCGCCATATTCGAGCTATCGACAACAGGCGCTGCGAGCCACCGACATTTGCGCGTATCATCACAATTCGCTTTGCTAGAAGTTCTAGCTTCAGATTTCACTTTATTTGCCTCCAACCACATTTCTGAGTCGCTGCACTCAGATGCTGTCGCACCAACCCCAGCATACTCTTCTGAACTCTGTTCTCGGTCAAAAGCAGAACAACACCACCAGTAAATGCGTCCACGACCAAGCATTGCCAGAAAACGGAATTTTTTGAAATGGCAAGTTTTCTGACCCGTTTGACGCACACCGAAATTTCAATTTCTGTTTCAAATTTCTGCCAGAGGTTGTTGTCATTCCCAAAGTATCTGCCATGGCGATAGGCGAGCAGCGCCAGTTGCTTCCCCGAGGCGACGACGTCGACGTGCAATTGTCCGTGAGGGGCGCGACATCCTCTCGGCCTCGCGCTCGCTCCTGCGCCGCTTTGCGCAGTGACGTGTGGACTCTTCTGCACTACCGGACGTCCCTCAAGCAGCGCTCGGGACTACAGCGCGCTTCCTACGTCTTGGAAGTTTGCGTACTCGTGCTCATTACGCTCAATGTGGTGCTGGCCATGTATGTGTCAGCGTCACCACTCGGTCCTGCGCGTACGATGATTGGGTCTTGAAGAAATTGGGTGTTGATACATTGATACATTGGTACAGAGGAGACTGATCGCTCTCGTGTGTTGAATGGATGCAGCGGTGACGACCACCGACTGGTACGAGATGTTCCTGTACGTGTCGACTGTGCTCTTCACGGTCGAGTACGTGTTACGGCTGTGGTCGTGTGTGGAAGACGACCGATTCACACACCCACTGTGTGGGAGGCTCAAGTGGATGCTGCGACCCATGTCGATGATTGACCTCATTGTGCTCGTCCCATTCTACGTTGAAATATTACTGGAGAAGGAGGAGTGCGTGGCTTATTGGTGGAGGTTTGTAGTGGATGGTGACTGATATGGCTCATTGTGTGGTGAAGGGCGGTGGTGTCGTCGCGAGGGGTTTTGACGTTGCGAGGGTTTCGTCTTCTACGTATCATGTCGTTCTTGCATCTGGAACGGTCTTATAAGGCCATGAAAAATCTTCGAGAGATTTTTGCGGCGAAGAAAGAAGAGCTTGGTGTCGTGAGCTATCTGACCATCGTCATTTTGCTTACTTCTTCCACTACAATGTGGGCGACTTTATGAGTTGTGTTGGTTGACGTGTATTCCCTACTAACGTTTATTGGATGGCGCAGTTTCTTCCTTGAAAACCCAGCACAACCTGAAGTGTTTTCGAGCATCGGAACGTGCGGCTGGTGGGCCATCGAGACCATCACGTCTCTTGGTTACGGCGACATTGTACCAATCACTGCAGCGGGTCGAGCTTTCTCGTCAATGCTGGCCCTCTTCGGTATCATCTTGTTTACGATCCCGGGCGCAGTGTTGGGCTCAGGTTTTGTCGAAGTGATGCTGAAGAAGCAGGAGCAAAAGAACGAGCAAGCGCTGGAGGAGAATATCCGCATCTCGCTGACACGTGAGCTGCGCTCACTGAGCTCTAGCAACATCGCTTTTGCAGGTGCGTGTGTTGCACATACGCAAACGGTGCGTATGTCCGTGCTTACAAACAATCTCGTGAACTTTGTACTGCACAGGCAGCCTGGACTCCCCGAAGACAGAATTGGATTCTCCAGTGACGCTCCAATCGTCGAATTCTTTTTCGCTTCCTCCGCGATCGTTCTCGACCCCGCACAATTACTCTTCCTTCGCAGCCCCGGCACCACCAATCGTGCGTCTTCAAGAACAAGTCGACAAACTCACTGCTACGCAGGTTCGACTCCGTTGTGCGTTCAAACCGAAATCCCCAACAACAAACTCTAACTTTTTTCTTGCAGGTTGAACTCCAAGCGCAATTAACCCGTCAAGAAACGCAATTGCAAGCAATTATGGCGATGTTAAAAGAGTCTCTGGCGCACTCCCAACCGACAGAGAATGCTGTGCCGCCGTTCAGCGCCATCGTGCCGCCGGAATAATCCCAAAGTCCCAAATGTAGCCATGTGTAAAACCCCAAAAACCTTTTTCAGCGAATCATCACTCGCCATTCGTAAATTGCCCGCCAATATGCAGAGTACGTCCCTTAGCGCCTCCTTCCTCGCTCCGTACGCCTCTAACTCCCGTCTGTGTGTCCTTCTATTGTACAGACCCACACGAAGAGAAGCAAAAGGCGCTACTGCAGCGCATTACGGGCTCTGTGGCTCGCCTGCACGAGGTTCTCAAGGAAATTAACACGCAAATTGAGGTTTGGGCTTTTCACTACATTTTCACATCTTTTTGGGTTATTTTACCTCTCTATTGTGATATTCTACTGCAAATGTTAGAAAAGCGACTCGTTCCGGGAAGAATTGGCCTTCACGTGTCGAGTGTGGAAGGGCTACGAGAGCCGTGTGCAGACCCACTGTGATACGGCCGCTGCTACAGCCACGCAACAGCGGTAAACGCCATCGGACACTTCTTTCTCCTTCGCCAGCACCACAATTTTAGATTTTTTTTGTATATTTTGAGGAATTTGACGGTGCTCTGCTTTACTAGCGACCGGCTTTAGTTATTTTTCTGGATGCTTCGAGATCTCGTTGAGCTCGGAGCTCTGCAGCACGTTCCAGAGTTTGCCAGCGCTCACTGAAACGACCTCGGATGGTGTTCTCTTCGGCAATTAACTTTTTCTGTGTGAAGCTTCTGACGACCTTGTCAGCAGACTGCCATTTGAGATGCGTGTGTAAGTTTTGTGAAAGCAGGTCAAGTTACGTGGCAGAACACGGCACGAACCTTTTTGCCGGTTTGCTTGTGGAGGGTCTTGGTCGAGATGCCTCTGACTAAAGTTGTGACGGTGTCATGACGCTCGGTTATGAGAGATGACTGCTCTTGCTCCCACAATTCCTCTAGAGCACTTTTGGCCTCATCACGCCCTGCGCAGCGTTCACATCGCAGAATTGTTCAATACACGTGAGATTTGCTAGGAAATACTGACAGACGCTTACTCTTTGTCAAGACCGCTACGCTATAGCGCAGGTCAAGCAAAAGTTGATCGTGACCTGGTGCAGCTGACGTCTGCTTGGTTTTCTCCTTGAGTTGCTGTTCGGCGACGAACAGTTGACTGAAAGCAGTCAAGTAAGCCTGGACCAGAGGTTCACGTTGCGATTCAACATGTATCCACGTATCGAGAGATTTTTTGTCCTCTATCTCAGGCGTGACGGTGGTGTCATGTGACGTTTTGGTGAAAATCTGCTCTTCTTTCACCGGAGATGCCGTGGTTGAAGACATTTTACGACTTAGGCTCCCTGGCCTGGTGGGAGATCGAGGTGCAGCGCTTTCTGATTGGCGTCGGGTAGTCAGAAGGCTGTTAGCGACCTCAAATACGTCTTTGTCGCCTGTAAGCAGTTTTGCCCGTTTCTTGCTGACACTTGACCAATAATTTACTCCGAGACTCTGGTCCACAACGAAACCCGGTGAGCTTTATTATATCTGTCAACTTGCAAAACATGTTCCTTACCTTCGTGCGAGCTCGAGTTTGGAGATCGAAAATTGGTTTGAACAGGTTAGTTTTGCTCTTACACATGGCCAGGAAAGCGTCTTATAGAGACAAAAAGAATTTTCAGTTTCGATTCGATGTCCGTCCTTAACATATCTGTACGAACCAAGAGTTATTACTCCGTCATCATTAGAAGTTATCGACTTCAGCTGACTTTTCACGATACTAGGAAGAGTGTCCGTGTGATAGAGAAGTCGGAAGAGGCTTTCACACTCGGCAGCTCCAAGGTTCCGTTGTGGTCATCATCTGTATGAGCCACCGTAAATGTTTGAGTTTTCACTTCGCAGATAGTAGCTACGTACTGTAGATTAGATTGATCGTACCATAAAGTCGGAAGACGTGCGTGTAAATATCTTGTGGGGACATTGTGCAAAAGTTCCACATATTTAACACGAAATCTGTCAGCAGCGAGCAGAACCATTAGCACCATCCTAGTAAAATTTATGGCAATTCCCTTACCATCAAACGCCACGCCGCGTGCAGGAGTCTGCTTTCCAAGGTTACTAAAAACCAAATCGGAGAATGCCGTATGCGGAAGCTCGAAAAAGCGGTGGAACTCTTCCAGGTCAATTGACTTACTTCCGCTGATTGCAATAAGCAGCACTTGTAAATCGCACATTTCAAGTTCAAGTTCATACACCTTTACAATTCTTACTCCGTATCCATCGCAGCGAAGAGATGGTAAAATTTGAGGCCGGTAGTAGCTTTGTCAACTACAAATGCATTCAGTACAAGTGAGTATATTATAAGTTCCCACGTAATAGTGTTTGTATTACTTTCGAGGGCCTCCATCGCTGCAGCAACCGCCCGATTTTTCATTTGAAGAGCGTATTGCTCTTCCTGTTGAGCTTGCGCCTGGGCACTCAATTTACTGTCGCTGCCTCCCATCGATTCAACCAAATGCAAACTTTCAATTTTCCATATCCGTCACACTTGAAAACGGCACCACTAGACTATTTGCACCTTGAAATACATGACTTACACGAACCATGCAAGCGTTTGCCCTATATCTGGCCGTCCGCCAAGAACCGTTAGTTATATCGAGCAACACACGCTAGTTGCAGTAATTTGGTTGTCGAGTGTGCATGTCCTCACTTGGACTCGATTGTACTCTTTCTCCATCGTCGGAGTCGAACGCATTTCGGCAGCGACTTGAGCGATTTTCGCATTCCCGACAGTTTGAATTGCTTCAAGGCGAAGAAATGTCGTCCAATTCGTTCGTGAGCAGCATCAGCCACATCGTTCTGTCTTCTAAACCCACACCGAAGGAATTTCAGGGTAGCGACAATTCTTTTCGCTCGGTAATTGTCGGTACCAACGAACAATCTCAAACGTTCCCGTCGAATGCTGTCAAAACTGCTATCTACACCCCGTACAACTTTTTCCCGAAAAATATGTTCAAGCAGTTCACGCGGTTCTCCAATGTCTATTTCCTCGTGATCACAGTGTTGCAATTACTGCCACAAGTCACATCTTCCAACGGAGTGCCCACTATGATCGTCCCCCTCATGTTTATTATGGTGGTTAGTGGCGTTCGAGATATCATGGAGGACATACAGCGCCATCGAGCGGATGCTGATCAAAACCAAGCGCAAATACGAAAGTTGACTTTTTCAGGCGAACAAGCGAGCGCGTTCAAACGGGGAACATGCGAAGAGTTAAAGGTAGGGGAATTAGTCCGAGTAGGAGAGAATGAAGAGTTACCGGCTGATGTCGCTTTGATCGCATCGGGCTCGCCAAATGGAGAGTGTTACGTGATGACAGCAAACCTTGACGGCGAATCATCTCTCAAACCTCGCTTCGTGCATCCAGAACTGTGTCGGCCACCGTATCGTGAGTGTTTTTCGAGTGATGGTCGACAATTGAGCCCTGAAGCAACCACGCAGTTATCTACGATTCGCGTCGAGTGTGAGCCTCCGACGCGGTGCATCGACAAATTCAAGGGATCTCTGGTTTTATCGGATACACTTTCTGTAAGCTTGGACATTTCACACGTATTATTGCGTGGCACGCATCTCAAAGACACGCCTTGGGCCGTTGGTGTCGTCATTTACACCGGAGATGATACTCGAGTGCGTCAAAATGCCTCCGAGACGCCGATCAAGTCGAGCTGGCTGAGCCACTTCATTAACCAGGTTACCATTTGGATCGTTGTTGTGCAAATCGTCATTTTGATTGTTGCGGTAGTTGTTGAGTCGCAGCTCGTGAGCTCTCCCAGCGTTCAGCGCAATCCGTACATCCCTACAGATATTCGGGATAGTACTTTCGTGGACTACATTTGGCTGTTCCTCGCGTATATGCTGTTGTTCTCGAACTTCGTGCCCATTTCACTCCAAGTCACCATCGATTTTACTCGGTATTTCCAAGCTCGAGCAATTACGAACGACCCCGGCATGCGATTGACTCCTACCGGTAGTCCACCTTCGTTGATTCTTTCAAACCATGGCGTCGACAAAAAGCACGTCGTCTGTGTCCAGTCTTCAGAATTGAACGAAGAACTCGGTCTTGTCGAACACATTTTTACCGACAAGACAGGAACACTAACTTGCAATCGGATGACCTTCCGTTCCTGTCATGTGGCAGGCGAGACATTCGATTTTGACGAGCAGGATGGCTCACTTCTGATTGTGGAGGAAGCGCTACAAGAATCAATTGTGGGTGCTTCCGATGAAGAATCTTCAGAACCTCCGTCTCGCCGACGGAACACTATAACGCTCTCGTCATTTCCAGTCAAAAGCACTCCGATGCAGCGATTCCTGCTCAATCTCGCGGTGAACAACTCGATTTGGCCTAGTTCATCATCCGCACCGAAAACAGGTCAAAAAGCAAAACCCACTGCAATGGAATATGCTGGACCATCGCCAGATGAACGTGCGTTGGTTATCGCTGCAGCGCAAGCTGGTGTAGAGTTACGGGAACGAAATAATACACGCGTAGTGGTTCGCGTGAATGGAAAAGATTCTGCCATGGAGATACTGCAGTCGTTCGAGTTTACGAGTGACCGCAAAAAGAGCTCGATCGTTTTTCGAGAGCCATCAGGGAAGATCATTTTGTTGACCAAAGGAGCAGACTCTGTGATTCTGGGAGCTTTGAGTGAATCTGGTAACAAACCGAGTGCTGTGCTACAAGCGAAAGATCAGATGAAGCTTTATTCTGCGAATGGACTGCGAGTACTTTGCATTGCAGAACGCGAGATTAGTGCAGACGAGTATCGATCGTGGAATTCACGCTACTTAGCACTCAAACAAACTTCGGCTCGTGGAGTTTCGGAGGAAGAGTTGACAAAAATCATCGCAGAGCTCGAACGCCGACTGGTACTTGTTGGAGTGTCTGCTATCGAGGACAAAATTCAAGTAGGAGCTCCAGAAGCGCTCGAGAAATTTCGAGCGGCAGGTATTAAGGTCTGGATGCTTACTGGGGATCGTGCAGATACAGCAACGAATGTAGCACATGCTGCACGCTTAGTATCCGCCGATATGCGATTGCTTCGATTGTGTGAGAATTCGAGTACTTGGATGGAAGGGTCAAAGCAAGATGCAATCGACTATCTCCATAAGGAACTGAGCAGAGCTCGTGATGGCAATGAACTGGGCAGAGATGAAAGTGCTATAAGCTCAATGACGTCGAAAATGGGAGCCAAAGGTAAACTGGGCTTAGCTCTTTTGATTGATGATACGGTGGTGGAAGCTGTCACTGGGTTTGGTATCGAAAAGGAATTTCTAGCCTTGTGCATGGAGTGTGAGTCTGTGCTGTGTGCGCGCATTAGCCCAAAGCAGAAGGAGTTGATTGTGGGGATGGTTCGTAGTTTCTGCCCTACGAAAGTGACTTTAGCAATCGGCGACGGTGCCAACGATGTTCCCATGATCCAGGGAGCTCACATTGGGGTCGGTATTGCTGGTGAGGAAGGTCACCAAGCCTCCGATTCGAGCGATTATTCGCTGCCAGCTTTTCGTTTTCTGCAACGACTGGTACTTGTCCACGGTCGTGGCATGAATCGACGTATTGCGGTGTTGACACTCTACGTCTTCTACAAGAACGTGCTCCTGGTGCTCCCACAGTTTTTCTACGGTGCCTACTGCCTCTACTCGGGCCAAAGCACATACTTCGATACGCTGTTGCAGCTTTTCAACATTGGGTTCACGGCACTTCCTGTGCTAGTTTTCTCCGTGAAAGACGACGATATCTCCGCTCGAACAGTACTTTTCTACCCAAGACTTTACCAGGACGGCTTTCACCACGTCTTTCTCAACCGCAAACGCTTCGCCTACTGGATGATCGAAGCGGTGGTGGGCTCTGCATTGATCATCTTGATCCCCGCAGAATTGCTGCCACTTGCTCCCTGGTCTGGAGCAGGTAAAGACAACGATTTGTGGGCCCTCGGTATGGCGCAAAATCTCGCAGTTGTCGTTCTCGCTAGTGCTCGACTACTGATCGAAGCTACCAGCAGCTTCCGTGTGCTTCTGGTACTTGCAACAATCTCTGTGTTCTTCTGGTGGCTCGTGACATTCGTCATCTCGTCCATGATAGCGTTCGGTCGGGAATTTTACGGCATTTTGTACGTCGGTGCCATCACAAATGCAATGCTACTCACGCTCTTCTGCTGCATTACGGGGCTCACCGCAGCCTTTTTACCAAAGGCGTGGCTTGTGTTCTTCGCCCCCGAGGCTCGTACAATTTGCCGTGAGCGTGACCAAATGTTGATCGATTTTTCCAAGAAGAGGAGTTTCGAGACCATCTTCCCCATCGATCAAGACGATAGTTAAGTGTATCATAGTTTGAAGTACTAGCTATCGATTGTGTAGACTTCCGTACATGCAAACACTGGAACACACAAGACAGGAATACATGGTTTCAACCACTTTCGAAAATGTTTTGCCAATTGGGGACGAAACTACTCGACTCGGCACAACCTCGAGTCGAAACGGATGACGGATTGCACACCGTATTACAGTGCTTCATCTCCGTCCACGCCAAGTGTGAACGTCACTACACAAGAAGCGTGAGGAACGAATTCATTGGAGACGACGGTGACATTCAATTGAAAGTTTCGGCTCAGCACTGGATGAAGGTAGTGGAAATCGACTATGAACCGAAGCGCACCGTCACGAGTTGATGACTCGAATTCCAATGGACCACAGAGTTCACTTGCTCACCACGCACGACCAATTCTCCTGCCTGGGCTTTTCACGAAATTCTCGTCTAGTAAATCATCACAAGTCGCTCCAGCACCTGAACACGCGAGACTCCAACGCCAAACCAGATCAATGGAAACCCAAAGTTCATCTAGCACATCCGCTTCGTTCTTAGCTGCCTCGTCGACTCGGCGAGGTTCATTCACTGGCACGATACCAGTTTCTAGTCACATACCACCACGGATGGGATCAGTTGGTCGATTGTCGTCTACTTCATCGATGGCTAATAACCGCGGGTCGGTAGGCCCAGATGGAAAACCAATCCTTCGTAAACAGCGATCGGCTTTGGCATCCCAAATAGGTCCTCCAGGTCGTCGACTTCGTATTCTCATTTGGCTTTCACAGCTCTACCACAACTACAAACGGCCTCTGGGCTTCATTTTGGACCCGCCAATCCTGGATCCACGCAGCAACGGCAAACTCGCGTGGGATGCACTTGTCATGCTTGTCGTTCTTTACAGTGCCATCGTGGTGCCCGTGCAAATGGGGTTCCCAGAGATCAAATTCGGAGCTGTTGTCCAGAGTGTTGCCGTTTTTTCAGATGTGCTGTTTTTCGTGGACGTGGTGCATAACTTTTTGGTGGGGTACTACACAGACGACGATGAAAACATGGTTCGAGATCGTCGACTTATTGCCAGGAGATACCTGGTTTCGTGGTTTCTTCCGGATGTACTAGCTTTTATCCCTCTCGACTATTTCCTTGTACAAAGCGATTCTTCTGTTTCAGGTGGTAGTGACAATGGTGACAGCATTTCCAGCAGTAACGCACAAGTCCTCTCGTTGAGACTCACTCGACTAGTTCGGCTTCTGCGGATAACAAAACTTTCGCGGTTGATCAAGTTGCGCCATTTTGCTGCAAAAGTCGAGGACGCTTTTGATCTGGATGCTGTTGTGTCACGCTTGACAAGGCTCATCGGGCAAGTTTTGTTGGTGACGCACATTTTTTCGTGTTTCTGGCACCTGATAGGGTTTACGACGGAGGATGAAGGGCAGACTTGGATGACGGATGCAGACGTACGATACAGAAGTGTCAGTGAACGCTATGTATACAGCTTTTATTGGGTAGTGGCCACTGTTTGCGGAGTAGGCTACGGAGACATCCACGCCACCAACATGTCCGAAAGACTTTTCGCCATGGGCGTATCGGTTGTGGGTGCTAGTGGTTTTGGCTTGATCATCGGAAGTCTTACAAAAATTTTAGAGAATTGGCATCGTGAAACCACGACCCGTTCCCGAAAACTCAGTATGATCCAGGCATTTATCCGCAAGAAACGCCTTCCTCGAGCAATGAAAGTCCGACTCATGCGCTACTTTCGCCACTACATCGCCAAAACGAGCGCGTTCGACGAGCGCGAACTTCTTTGCGAGTTCTCGTTATCTCTCCGCGGAGAAATTTTACACGAGACGTACAGGAACACCTTTTTTCGCATCCCAGCCTTCAAACGATTAAGCACGCAGTTTGTGTTAGATATGGCCATGTTCATCAAGCCGCTTATTGTTGTAAAGGGTGATGTCCTTGGGCGTGAAGGTTCTGTTGGAACCGAGATGTTCATCTTGAATACTGGCATCATTGAAGTCCGACGAACATCGCTAGAAAATGCTGAATGGATTGTCGTGCTGGAAGTGCTAACAGAGCGAGCAGTTTTCGGCGAGGCCTCGTTGCTTCATTACGCTCCTCACACAAACTCGTACACAGCGAAGGCAACGAGTGATCTTTTCACACTACCGAAAGAGGATTTCGACCGCTTGATTGAGGAATTTCCAGACGCCGAGCACGCATTAATGGATTATCACCAGGAACGCAGCGCAATGTATGATCTTGTGTTCGAGCAGACCCTTGCTCGTTACCGTGTGTTCATTGTTTCTCAAAACAACGACCCAGTTTCTGGTGTCGCTGGACTAGAAAACTTGTATCCAACACTAACAGTATTACTGGATGGGGCGTTGCGAAGTTATAGGTCGTTGCCGCTCTCAGTACTGCAAGCGCTTGACCTTCAACTCTCCATGGGCGTCTCTGTCTTCAATTCCGCTACAGAGAAAATGAACATGATTTGGCTTCTTGCTCAAGAAGCCCACCCTGGCGTCTCAAAGTCGATATACCAGCGCATAAAGTGGCAGATTCTTACACCGATCAATCCATTCCACTGGTCGAAGCTCGCTTGGGACGTCTTCACTTCCATCATACTTGTGTACTGCGCTCTCGTTATCCCATACGAAGCTGCATTTCTTGGAGAAACGGGTGAAACGCTAAGCCCAGACATGGATGTGCTGGTCGAATGCGTATTCTCGCTGGATATCATTATCAATCTGCGTACATCAGTAGTAGCGGATCGCGCTGGTGAAGGCCACACCACTGTATTAGAGCGACGTACCAGGTGGCGTGAGTATCTACGAGGTTGGTTTTGGATGGATTTCTTCTCAGCACTTCCCATTTCGGTAATTGTTACGCTCTTTGATGAATCAATTGAGCACTCGGGTATCTCCGGGTCCTGGCTGTTACCTCTGGTTCATTCACTTCGACTATTGAAGCTGTCGCGCGTTTTTAAGTTCATTCACACTCTTCAGCGTGAAGAAAGCTCGACAGCACTCGGAGCGACGATATCTGCACACCACACCATTGCACGAGTTGTGCGTCTTGTTTTTCGCGTGAGCTTCATTGCACATGTACTGGCATGCGGCTACTTCTTAGTAGCTCGGGTCGCTCGAAGTGCCAATGGAGGCGCAAAAATCGAGTCATACTTCCCTCCCCAACAAAGCTCGAATGGAGAAATGTATGTGTACTTCGTCTACTGGGCAGTGACGACGATGACAACTGCAGGATATGGAGATACTCCGCCTCACAATGTACCGGAAGTTGCGTACGTATGTGTCGGGGTGTTGGCAGGAGCTGTAACCTTCACGTATGTTGTTGGAACTTTGTCTTCGATCGTCGAAGAGCTTAATGAAGCCTCCGACACGTATCGAGAACGAATGGATCATCTCAAAGCATACCTTCGTGAAAGAGGAATCTCCTTACCGTTGGCAGAGCGTCTTCGCCGGTACTATGAATATTATCTGCTGCAACGCGACGATGAGAACGAAGAAACAATTCTTGCCGCGCTCTCCGACGACCTCCGTAGTCAACTCGTACTTCATTTGAACCGAGATGTCGTCAGCAAAATTGGCTTCTTTGCCACGCAGGACGACGCCTGCGTGAGTTATCTCATGGGAATTCTGGATCCCGAATTCTGTACACCAGGCGAGTACGTGTTCAAGGAGGGTCAAGTGGGTCGACACATGTACTTCCTCGTCAAGGGAGTGGCCGAGGTGGTCTTCAAGGCTGGGACGAGCGAGGAGCAAGTAGTTGCGACGCTACTGGAAAGCAGCTACTTTGGAGAAATCGCAATGCTCACTCGATCAAAAAGGGCCGCCAGCATCCGCGCGAAAACCTATTTGACTCTCTTCGTACTCAGCTTGAATGGTCTAGACCGGATTTCCATGCACTTCCCTGAAATGGCACACAACATCATCCAGGAATTTCTCAACAAGATTACCCACATCAAACGAACATCCATCAAGCAACTGGGTTCTCTTGTCCAAGAGGATATTAAGCAAGCGCGCGAACGTAGCGGACTACTCGGTGCATCGAATTTAGGAGGCTCCGGCAACGTCAACGGATGTTCCCGTGATTCAGAGCTACGCACCACGCTCGGCGAGTTCGAGAACATTTTAAGCCGTATCGTCGACATATACGGCGGCGGTGACCGAGGCAAACGCAAAGCCCTCGCATGTGTCATGCAGTACTTGCACAAGTACGAGTTCTCCATCGATGATTTTCTGCAGGCTGCCGAGGAACTTAACTACGGAACCATTCAGGCTGCAACCGTGAAAAGTAACGGGTATTCCACTTCTGCAAGTGCAATGCTCAATAGCTTGCAAATGCGGATGCGTCGTCGATCATCATTCTCGTGAAATGTACTTCGGTCGCCACAAGACTTCAGCATGTCACCATAATTGTTGCACCAAAACTTAACAGCAATAATCTTCCCCACATGTCGTTGTCTTTGTTAATGCTGGTTGCAATACTCCACTTAACACGTCTGCATTACTCCTAGCTAGTGTCTGGAGTTATGACGCAAATCCGATGAAACCCACGCCACCAAAGCACTGAGCAGTTCTGCATCGTGCTGCCTCAGTTGTTGGTCCACCTCGGACAGCATTTTGGAACCCCCTTCCTGGGTATTCGCGTGCAAACGCTCCAAATGCCGAATGAACGTTGCGTGCAACCGTTTCCGGAAAAGCGCTATCCAGTGCGCTTCTTGAGAACTGTTCATCTCAAATACAATCCAGTCATCAAGCACGAGCAACCACTTGCTGGCAGCGATGGAGTCATCTCCATTTTCATCAACGACAGTCTTCTGCTCTTCAACTGTTTGCGTTTCCACGGAGCCCATAAGAAGAGCTTGAAGCAGAAATGAAGGCAATTTTGTGCCATACTTGGCGACGCGGGTACGCTCAGACTGCATCATTTCGTGATACACTAACCATTCATCCGGAGGACCAATCTCATCAGGCTCGGATCCATGCTTCCTCTTGTGCTTCTGGGAATTAGCTTCAGTCCACGTCACCATAGAGGCACCGTCCATCCTGACTTTAACCTTCTCTTTCGAGGTCCAGTTGCGACTTACGCCACCCGAGCGAGTGAACAGTGCATTCGGGTACATGCCTACACTGAGTGCCATCAGGTACGGCGCGACGGTTTCCATGGCAGCAGGCGTTCTTGCATGGGGCGTAGGCACAAGTTGAGTCGCGGGTGACAGGCCCATCGAATCCATATCTTGTTGCAGCTGCTTGTAGATGGAAAATAGCTGTTCAAGTGTCTGGCGATGCAGCTTGTTCCGAGCACAGAACGCGTCCTTAGCCTTAAATGACGAACGAGTCCGTGCATCAAGATATGCCTCAAAGGCCTTCCAAAGAACAAAATGGTCGCTCTGCATAGTAAGTGCGGGGGGAGACCCATTTCGCGCAAAAGCCTTCTTTGAAGCATCCACTTGGCGCTGTTCTTCCGGCGACATGCCAAGGAAGCTAATGAAAGGATCTCGGTATCCGCTAAGTGTGCACGTGGTCTGCAAAATCGCATCAAAGCAGCCGAACGTGTGTCCCCATAGTAATAGCTTTGCCATTTGCACTGCAACACCGCCCGTACAAATGTGGCCCAAGTGCCAACCGAGTAGTGTCAGCGCCTGGTGATCCCTTCCAGTGTTCGAAAGTGCGCGCATATCTTCAAGGCGTTGTAGCGAAGCATCAATTGAGGTCTCACTTGGTGCATCCATAGCCTCCAGAAGAAATTCTTTCGCATCTCGAATATGAAGCTTCTTCTCAAACTGAAGAAGCTTAATCTGCAGTAGAAGCTCTTCTAAAGGGGTAGTAAGTAGCTCTGGAAGCATGAACTGCTTCATTGCTGTTTCATATCGCGCCTCGGAGAAAAGACGAAAGCAGATACCCGCCCGCACACGCCCCGCACGGCCTGTACGTTGGACACAATTTGCGCGGGCAACCCATGTTGTCTGCAGCCCCATCACAAACGACGAGCTTGAGGTTGCGGCTAGCGCATGAGTCTGCTTTGACTTACCACAATCCACAACGAACACAACGTCCTCGATAGTAAGACTGGTTTCTGCG
Organism: Phytophthora cryptogea; assembly: GCA_000468175.2. Classification (NCBI taxonomy): domain Eukaryota; phylum Oomycota; class Peronosporomycetes; order Peronosporales; family Peronosporaceae; genus Phytophthora; species Phytophthora cryptogea. The sequence goes on from AUWJ02018242.1 coordinate 20,765, forward strand.
ATGTTGGTAGCAAGAACCAGCTTTCGCTTTCCGTACGGCGGCGTCATGAATGCACGGCGTTGCTCTTGTGCTGATAACCGCGAGTGGAGAAGAGCGATTTCGTATGTTGCAGCTGTTGCTGGGGAGTTGAGCAGAGCTCGTTCCATAAACGAGATTTCTTCCCAGCCAGGCAGAAACACTAGAATGGCACCTTTTCCATCTTCACCCAGTGGGAATGTTCGGTTAATCAAAAAGAGAAGCTGGAGGAGCAGGTCATAGTCCACTGCTTGATCCTGTCGCAGAGCATCTTGCTGCTTCATGTACGACGAAAGTAAGTTTTCCTTGGCGTCCTCACCGACTTGGCATAGTGCATCCTGTAGCACGTCCCCCATGGCAGAAACAGGCACTGCTACAGGTGCGATTTCCGGCTCCGGTGTAAGTGGTGCCATCAAATCAGCACTAGGCTCACCAAAACAGGTCGCAACGTGCATACCGAATGCTTCCTCATCCACAAAACCAGCACCGCCGCACAACGGGCACTCAAGCCCGCTAGTTGTCGCCATTCCATCCCCTCCGTTAGTGCTTCCATATCCAGCACCGATACGGCCGACGCGCGAATCGTCCATGATTGGTAACGGAGACGAACGATCACTCTCCAGCAGCGCGAGAATATCTTCAAGGTATAACGTGGTCACAGGAAAGTTGGTGCCGCCCACCATCTGCAAGACAGGTGCTGGGAAGTCTGGTTGGAAATAATCGGAAAACTTCTCCACCTGAATGGTAGCGCTCATGAGGATAACCTTGAGATCCGGCCTTTGCTTGAGAATCGAAGTCTTGATAAGGATGAGCAAAAAGTCCGTGAATTGATCACGTTCGTGCACTTCATCTAGAATAATGTGGGAAAACCCTCGCGCTAGCGGGTCATTGTTAAGCCACTTGAGCAGCGTCCCCGTCGTGCAGAAAATAAGCTTGGATCGCTTCGCGTCGAACGACGAATCGAACCGAATGGCATGACCCACCTCCTTGCTATCCTCCCCGCGTGCTCCAGAGCGTTCGCGTGCAACACGTTCCGCCAGCGAGATAGCACTAATTCTTCGAGGTTGCGTACAAATGATTCTCGTCTCCTCTCCACGTCCTCGCGCCAATGCGTCATCCAGTAAAAACTGCGGGATCTGCGTCGACTTTCCACATCCCGTGTCTCCAGACAGCACGACAATCTGATTCCTCTCCACCAGCTCCAAAATCTGCTCTCGATACCCGTACACAGGCAGCTTGGTGGCTTCCACAGGCGGCGTCCTCACCGTCTTAGCACCCACTCCTTTGGACCGAGTCTGCAGTGGTTTAAACAGAGGTGCAGCTCCTCGTCCTTGCTGTCTCTTGGGCACGGACGCCAATGGACTCAGATCTCGAGCACTCCATGGATCCAGCACCCCCTTATCCACCGGAAGAGGATATTTCTCCATATATTCCCTAATAACGGGAGGGAACCACTCCGCGGTCGACGGATTAAGCGGAGCAGCTGGTAGCCGCAGGGAAACTTCCTGCATTGCAGCGTTCTTCTTGACTTTGGCCACATGGATGAAGCGTCCGGCCCCTTTCTTGCCTGAGCTCTTAGAGAACAGTCCGTACTTTTGAGCCATTGAGTGGATGTAGCGTCTCTGCGTGTTGTCGTAACTGGGAGGGAAGCTCAGCTCCGAGCGCTCGCCGTCTTCTACCAGCGCCTGTAGCTGCGCGTGGATCTCCATGCAGAAACTCTCGTCCAGACTGATGGCAGGCTCCCCATTGTTTGTATTCCCTCCTCCTTTACCTCCTCTACCTCCTCCTCCGTTGAATGCGGAGCCTCCACGACGTTCGTAGGAAGAAGGAAAGTCGTTGGAAGGAGGACCTCGACCGCGACCTCGTCCGCCACCCCCGCGCCCACGTCCTCGACCCCGTCCGCGACCACGAGGACCATCGCGGCCGCCTCGAGACTGCCACCCACGCTCCATTTTGGATCCCAAAATTAATGCGCTGAAAATTACCGTAAAGTACGGTAAAGTTATTTAACGGATTTTCCTGAATTGTGAACTTAGACCTTGAGTTAGCCTTTGAATCAGTCGATTCTATTTTCCTAAGTGGGTTGGAGTGGGAATATTTTGTTTAGTTTAGTTAGAATGAGTTGTGTTGAGTTCAAGAGAGGGTTTAGTCGCCAAAGCCGGAGAGAGTCCGGCCCTGGCGTTTTAGAGCATACAGGACGTCCACCGTGGCGACAGTCTTTCGGTTCGCATGTTCTGAGTAAATAAAAGCGTCTTGGGCGAAGTGACGAACAAATACCTTAAGCACAGCAGGAGTCTCGTGATAAACCCGGGCTGACATCCGAATAACCCCAGCACGTCGAACAAGTTTGCGGATTGCGGATCTCGAGATAGAGTCAATGTAAGTGAAGAAGATGCGGCGGTGCCGCTTTGCCCCCCCGCCGCTTAGGTAGGATAAGCACGAATAGGAAATGACATGCTTAGTTTACAGTATTCCTCGCTGATCCTCGAGCACCATTGTTCTAATAGCCTATATCGCTAGATTGTAGCCCTCGGGTAACTGCACTATTTAATCTCACCCTAGAAAAGGGAGAAGCCGGCTGCGATTGGCGTGGGTCCTTCGCGTCTTGGAAAACTTGTTGTGGTGGTTGCTGGTCATGACGAGGCTGACAGGATCCTGGCGCGCGAGGACCCGTCGGCGGTGGTGCGACGGGGCGATATCCGGAAGGTGCGTTGCTTGTGAGGTAAATTGAAAAGTGAGATTGATGTCGTTAATGGTTCTGCTCACTTCCTGCTCTAGGCTTCCAAGTGCTCTTCTAGAAAGTAAGCTACT
>AUWJ02018243.1:0-24156 GCA_000468175.2 Phytophthora cryptogea
CTCCAAGGTGCACATGATGCGGAGTACCATACAATTTCGGCGTTGCCAGGGGTGAGGACGACGAAAGCGTGGTGATAGTCGCTGATGTCGTTTGGGGCACTGGCGCAGATGACGACGTCGAAGAAGATGATGTCAACGAAGTCGATCCTACCCCGGGCGGTGGCCGCGAGTTCCGCCTGAGCGTGCGAAGTACGATAAGGCTCGACAAAATTTCAGTGGCGCTACTTGCCTCGTCAAATCCTAGCTCGAGCTCGAGCTCATCCTCGTTCGTCTCCTCTTCTCCATCAGAAAAGTTGCTGCTTAGCAGACTGCCTCCAAACGAAACATCTTTTTCCGCTTGGGCCGCTTTGCCATCACCGAAGCTGTTTACGGCTGGCGCAATGACGCCTTCGCCACTATCCACAGCTGCACGCTTGCTGGAGCGCGTCGACAGCTCACCATGAGGAGCTTTTCGTTTGTTAGGTCCAGCAGCATTTTGATTTGCCGTTTGTTGTCGCTGGTGTCGTGACCGTCGTTTAGAGCGTTTAACCTTCTGCTGTTGCCGACTCATTTGCAAGTCGAGGTAGATTGAGCCACCGCGGTGAAGTGTCCAAACGTTCATCTGATCAATAATTTGGTCCACCTTGAGCAACTGCACTTGTCCATTCGAGTCTTCAGCCGGCGACGTAGGGGGCCGGAAAAAGTGCGTTAACAAAACTGCAGTATGCCACTGCTTTTTGTGATAAACCGGGAGAATGTGTTTTTCACGGGCTTCTTTCGTGTCGTGGAATATTGTGTCGCGAACAATGCCGTCGGAGGTCAAGTTGAACAACGTGATACTTGCCAGTGTGCCACGCTCTTCACGCTTGCGTAATAAGAAGTTGTCTTCCATTTGGTACGAGATCTGGCACAACAGGAAGCACAACGGAAACATCAAGCAAGCAGGTACTTGTGTGCGTAGGAAGCGCAGATGGTACTTCGTCTACATCGTCGATACGTTCACATGTGGTCAGTATCGTGGATTTTGATCCCCAGAATAAGCACGGTGTCTAGCAACTCACCAATGGTTCGTCAAACATCACCACCTTTTGTGGCTCCAGCAGAAGATTCTGAGGAGGCTCCGAGAAGAGCTGGAACACTAGAGCCATTGCTAGTAGCTGGGTCGGGAGGTTCGGAGGTGGGTCACGCGAGGCTCGGCGCTAGTTTTCACAAAAAGGCAAATGTTAGTTCCTTTTTTTTAAACACTGAAGAGAAAGCAGAAAGCACCATACCAATCGCGGGAAGAGGGGTACGAGCACCAACCGGAGCACTTGAGAGAGATCAAGCACCTTATGGATAACAAGAGACACGAGGAAGCTCTTGAGTCCGTATTGCAGGCGATCCAGGCGGCCCTTTTGATTGAGCGCAAAAGCCTCCTTGCTGTTATCAACATTCAAAAATGGATTTCGCGAGCGCTTGGGCGTATCGCTACCCGCGAAACCGGGGAGCACTTCCTTTTGCAACCACACCACCAATGTGTTCGAAAACTTTTCGTTGAACTCCTCGCCATTGTCAGGGTGCTGTTCAACCACCTCGCGAATAAGGCGCACGCAACGGTGCAAATAGTGCGGTGTTGTGATAGGTCGCTTGCAGTTTGACTTCACCCGTGCCGATATATTTGCCATCCACTTGTCCATGGCTTCGCTCAGCACAGCTCGGAAGAAGAACACGTAATTAGGCGTGCGCCGCTCCCGTGTGGCATTCGCGTTAGTAGAACCCACAGAAGAGGACGTCATACTCATGTTGATGGCAGCCACTGCAAAGTCGACTGCACTGTCACGGCACTTCGCTTCTGCTGCGGGAGTGGCTTCGCTTACAACCTCTTGCCACGACAAACTCGCGTAGCTAGGCTCAAAGGCTGCCACAGATTCAGTAGAGGTTGAGGCTTCTTGCATGCTGTTAGGACTTTGTAGAGGAGTGCTAGTTCCAGCACCTGGCGTTGCTGGCGTCTGCTTGCCATCAGCACCAGGGCCATCAAAAGCTCTAGCCTGTAGTGCTTTAAACGACCTAGACAGCGCACTCTTTAACTCCGGAGGGAGCACCTCGCGGGGCGGTGGAATACGCACGATCGGGTTTGTAGCCTCCAATGATAATTCTTTAGCCTTTTGACTCCCGTTAGCTCCATTCGCATTGGCTGCGCCATTCGCTGTGCCACCTGCCGTAGCCGCGTCTTGGTTCTTTCTTGCTGTCTCAGCAATTGGCTTGAGCAGCGCAAATGGAAGATCTAACTTGGCAATCTCTTTCTTCTTGATGTGGGCGTAGTACATTTTGCAAAAGAACTGAGCCACATTTCCAGTCTTGTCATCAGCATTTTTCGGAATACGGTGAAAGCGATCCACAAATGACTGAAGCAGGAATGGTATTTGGTCCGTCGCACAAAAAGCAAGCTCATGACGTTCTATCATGGACAGCACAACGTTCTTCACGAGAAAACATGGAGATCGCCGGAGAAAGTGCACCAGTACTTCAAGAAGTGCCAAAATGTCCACAATTTCAAGCACAAGGCACACAAGCCGCATCACCTGCTCCACACTCCCGTAGTCCGAAAACCGAAAAAATGTGTCCTCCTCGTAAATGTTGTGCAGAAACCAGCGTGTAAACCGCCCTTTGTCGTGACCGCACATCGTCTTCACAGCTGACACTAACTCGCCCACTTTACCCTGGTATTCCACTTCCTTCAGTACTCGACTAGTATCCCCAGAACTTGCACTTCCTGCAGCAGGAGTAGCACCTGCAGCTCCAGGGGTTCCAACAGTTGGTGTATCATTGGCCTGGCCGTGTGTATGAAACACGTAGATGCAAAGCGATTGGGCGCGCTCTAGTGTCTTCGAGTAATTCAAATGCTCACGACGCAGTTCCATGACCTCTAGCCAGCGTAAATAGTTGAGTTCGGCATCGTAGCCGTCGCCCGGCATCATTGGTACGCACGTCGGTAGCGGGAACGGGCACCTCGGAAGCTGCCAAATATACAGCTTGAGCCGGTCGCTTGAGGAAAGCAGGTGAATATCATTTGACTTGTATCCTCGTCCTGGTGAGCATTCGATGTTGTAAGCAGTGTGAACCACTGGTGCGGACTCTTTCCTCTTGGCAACGCCACCATTACCGCCTGCACCTGCAGCGAGGGTTAATAGAGGACTGTTGCTCATCCTAGCTGCAGCTTCATTGCAACAGGATGCAAATTCCACGAAACTTGCAACACTGAATAATCGACGTCGAACGAGCAAACAGAAAAGCTCGATAACCTGTGTAACCTCGGTGATGACCTTAGGCTCATACCGCTGCAAAAAACTTTGCAGAGCGCTCTGAAGCACAACTTGGTGGTCCTTGGGCCCACAGTGAGGTAAAAGCCCCTTCCTGTTAACACAAACACTCATGTCAGACCGAATACACATTTTGAATCGAGGCATGACAATTGCGTTAAGCACGTACTCTTTGCCATATTCCAGAAGTGCGTTGCTGTGCATCTCTATCAGCGCAAGCGCAGACAAGTATCGATACTCCATGGGTCGCTGATTCGTCACTGCCCACTCGCACACAAGAAAGAGCGCAGCTACGTCGACGGGAAGCTCCGCAGGAGATCTACTACCGCTCGGGCTCACCGTGGGAAGGGGGCTGAAAACTTCGCTATACACGCGGTGCAAATCTGAGGTTGAGTCCACACGATGAAAACGATCTAGCGTTTGGAGAATCTGTGCCTCATTGCGCATGGTAGCTGCGAGAACCTGGCCACCACCTACAGAGCTTAGAGATGGGCATGCCTGTTGTAGTCGAAGAATTCGCCCAGCAACCTCCCTGTTTTTCAGCTGACAACGGTCAATGCACGTTTGAATAGCAGCAGCGCCGTACACGTCACGGTTGAAGAATCGATCGGTGAAAATGAAGGCCGGCCACAATGGAGGAGCTGGACATGCAAACAAAATGTAAGAATGGCTCCACCTCCCCAGTATAATCAGTTTGACACACACGTACCATTGTCTTCAAGACGAACAAGAACGTCATTGCCATTGAGCAAAATATCGCGTAGCAACTGACATAGAGCCACAAGCAGCTCTTCCTGAAGTGCACTTCCTGTCGTTTCTAGGGGTACTGGACGACCAGGAGGTAGAAGATACCGTAGATGTTGCAGAATAGTCTTAACGAGCAATAAAACAGCATCCGCGGAAAGCAATATCTCCGGTAGCAGTTTTTGCACCACGGATATTAACTCCATGATGCCGTTCACTCCGAGAGCCAGAACAGCCGAACACCGCGTTGATCCATTCGTCCCACGTTGCGATCTCGGCATTAGAGACTTTTGCAATAGCGACAAAAGGCCATCAAAGTAATGCGCACGGTCTAAAAGTCCCACCTTGAACTGATACTCGGACAGTTTCAGCACATACGACCACTTTTCATGCCACGATAGAGGTGTGGGCGGAGATGTGTCAATGCTGCTGTTGCCGGGGGCACTCGAGACGCTAGAAGCATTCCCTGAACTTGTCGACCGAGGTGCCTCTCCATGGCGCAACCTCGGGGCCATTTGCTTGCGTTGTACAGGCCCTCTACTGGTGCCTGTTGAAGATAATAATGATCCATCGTTGCTGTTGCATATCTGAGTACCATTCACCGTAGGTCTGGAATTCGTGTCCGCCGATCGGTTTTCAGAACCTGTACTCGATTCCGTTGCTGTCTGGCGCGCCAAAGAATGCAGGTAGTCAAATAGTTTATCGGTCCATCCCTGATTTCGGCGCTGATTTCTCCTCGGACTAAAAAACCAGTCACCTGTTCGAATCGCGCTGTCACGCTCAAGCTCCCTCATCTCCGTGTACACAACATTAATCCGCACAAACCACGTCGCTTCAGCGTACCCAGGACGATACCTCAGCACAAACTCAAGTAACGGACATTTTGACACACCCGGTACTGCACGCCATTGCTGAAATGGCACTCCATAAGCCTGCGTAAGCTCCGCAGCAGTGCGAGCTCCACTCGAAAGATCGCTCATCCAGATATGACTGGTACGATCATCTATCCGTCGCACATGACGCATCAAATAGTTCGTAAACGCGCGCTGTACCGCCGCCGCTGCAGCCCCATCTTCACCTCCAGCGGACGCAGAGGTCGACGTCTCACCACTCGCGCTCTTGGCCTCCTCTGCATCGCCCTTTAACCGCGCAATAGCGCGCGTCGCCCGCGTAAGGTCGTCAAAAATGGCCAACTTCTTGTCTGTAAACACCGAGTACTGCATATGCCACTGCTGGTTGAAGCCTCTGGGCAGCGGACTCACAAACGCCGCGTTGCGCAGCGCATGGAACCGGAACTTCTCCTCTGGGAAGTTGGCGTTCGTCGGGAACACGCTCGGGAACATGGCCAGCTTGTCCGTCAAGTACGGGTGCTCCGCGTCCTGCCACATTATCACCAACCACACCTTTAAAACCCTAGTAAACCCTACAACCACCTCCACTGTTCCCTCACCTTCATGTACTTGGTGTCCATCCCAATGACGCGCACGGCCGCGTCCGCCGGCGACAGGTCGTTCCTCCTGGCGCCCGTGCGGTGCATCAGCAGCAGGTTTTTCCGCTCTCGCAGCCGCAGCGCGGGGCTCCCGGACGCCCCGAAGGCGCTGCGACTGCCGCCGCTATTGCGTCGCTCCCTGGAGCCCCCAGCGTCCCGCGAGCGCGAGCGTGGGCGGCTGCGCGCGTCCCGTTCCCGCTCTCTGTCCCGGTCCCGGTCCCGGTCCCGGTCCCGCTCGCGGTCTCTGGAGGACGCGCCACCCACCGAGTTGGACGAGCCGCGACGTGGCAGACCGCGGCTGGAGGAGGAGACGGACGACGATTGGTAGCTGCTGCCTGAGCGTCCGCTGTGCGAAGACGAGACGCGCTCCTTGTAGGTGGCGCTGCTGCTGTTGTTGGTGCTGCTGCTGGTGCCTGCGGAGCGGCTGCTCTTGGCGTCGCTCGCGTGGTAACTCTCCATGGCAGTCGCACACTCGGAGCGCGGAGCACGGGCGTCCCCCGCAATAGGCAAAATGTATGGCGCCTCCTCTATTTATTGGCCTCCCCCTCTGCGCCACACGAGTTGTACACAATTGACGATTGAAGGAGGTGGGGATTGACGGAACAAGGATGCGTCGGACCTAACGTCTTAGTCGAGACAAACGCTGGCGCAATTGAGAGAGGAAGCCTTCGCGTGCTTACAAATTGTGGACACGACTGCTGTCTGAAACGCGCCGCTTGTGGTGCGTTTCCACTTTTTTGCTTTGTTTTATTTGCAGCACTTGGAACTGAGCGCGAATACGCATACAGTGCTGCTTGGCAAAGTGTTGGCGCTCGCGCCATATTCGAGCTATCGACAACAGGCGCTGCGAGCCACCGACATTTGCGCGTATCATCACAATTCGCTTTGCTAGAAGTTCTAGCTTCAGATTTCACTTTATTTGCCTCCAACCACATTTCTGAGTCGCTGCACTCAGATGCTGTCGCACCAACCCCAGCATACTCTTCTGAACTCTGTTCTCGGTCAAAAGCAGAACAACACCACCAGTAAATGCGTCCACGACCAAGCATTGCCAGAAAACGGAATTTTTTGAAATGGCAAGTTTTCTGACCCGTTTGACGCACACCGAAATTTCAATTTCTGTTTCAAATTTCTGCCAGAGGTTGTTGTCATTCCCAAAGTATCTGCCATGGCGATAGGCGAGCAGCGCCAGTTGCTTCCCCGAGGCGACGACGTCGACGTGCAATTGTCCGTGAGGGGCGCGACATCCTCTCGGCCTCGCGCTCGCTCCTGCGCCGCTTTGCGCAGTGACGTGTGGACTCTTCTGCACTACCGGACGTCCCTCAAGCAGCGCTCGGGACTACAGCGCGCTTCCTACGTCTTGGAAGTTTGCGTACTCGTGCTCATTACGCTCAATGTGGTGCTGGCCATGTATGTGTCAGCGTCACCACTCGGTCCTGCGCGTACGATGATTGGGTCTTGAAGAAATTGGGTGTTGATACATTGATACATTGGTACAGAGGAGACTGATCGCTCTCGTGTGTTGAATGGATGCAGCGGTGACGACCACCGACTGGTACGAGATGTTCCTGTACGTGTCGACTGTGCTCTTCACGGTCGAGTACGTGTTACGGCTGTGGTCGTGTGTGGAAGACGACCGATTCACACACCCACTGTGTGGGAGGCTCAAGTGGATGCTGCGACCCATGTCGATGATTGACCTCATTGTGCTCGTCCCATTCTACGTTGAAATATTACTGGAGAAGGAGGAGTGCGTGGCTTATTGGTGGAGGTTTGTAGTGGATGGTGACTGATATGGCTCATTGTGTGGTGAAGGGCGGTGGTGTCGTCGCGAGGGGTTTTGACGTTGCGAGGGTTTCGTCTTCTACGTATCATGTCGTTCTTGCATCTGGAACGGTCTTATAAGGCCATGAAAAATCTTCGAGAGATTTTTGCGGCGAAGAAAGAAGAGCTTGGTGTCGTGAGCTATCTGACCATCGTCATTTTGCTTACTTCTTCCACTACAATGTGGGCGACTTTATGAGTTGTGTTGGTTGACGTGTATTCCCTACTAACGTTTATTGGATGGCGCAGTTTCTTCCTTGAAAACCCAGCACAACCTGAAGTGTTTTCGAGCATCGGAACGTGCGGCTGGTGGGCCATCGAGACCATCACGTCTCTTGGTTACGGCGACATTGTACCAATCACTGCAGCGGGTCGAGCTTTCTCGTCAATGCTGGCCCTCTTCGGTATCATCTTGTTTACGATCCCGGGCGCAGTGTTGGGCTCAGGTTTTGTCGAAGTGATGCTGAAGAAGCAGGAGCAAAAGAACGAGCAAGCGCTGGAGGAGAATATCCGCATCTCGCTGACACGTGAGCTGCGCTCACTGAGCTCTAGCAACATCGCTTTTGCAGGTGCGTGTGTTGCACATACGCAAACGGTGCGTATGTCCGTGCTTACAAACAATCTCGTGAACTTTGTACTGCACAGGCAGCCTGGACTCCCCGAAGACAGAATTGGATTCTCCAGTGACGCTCCAATCGTCGAATTCTTTTTCGCTTCCTCCGCGATCGTTCTCGACCCCGCACAATTACTCTTCCTTCGCAGCCCCGGCACCACCAATCGTGCGTCTTCAAGAACAAGTCGACAAACTCACTGCTACGCAGGTTCGACTCCGTTGTGCGTTCAAACCGAAATCCCCAACAACAAACTCTAACTTTTTTCTTGCAGGTTGAACTCCAAGCGCAATTAACCCGTCAAGAAACGCAATTGCAAGCAATTATGGCGATGTTAAAAGAGTCTCTGGCGCACTCCCAACCGACAGAGAATGCTGTGCCGCCGTTCAGCGCCATCGTGCCGCCGGAATAATCCCAAAGTCCCAAATGTAGCCATGTGTAAAACCCCAAAAACCTTTTTCAGCGAATCATCACTCGCCATTCGTAAATTGCCCGCCAATATGCAGAGTACGTCCCTTAGCGCCTCCTTCCTCGCTCCGTACGCCTCTAACTCCCGTCTGTGTGTCCTTCTATTGTACAGACCCACACGAAGAGAAGCAAAAGGCGCTACTGCAGCGCATTACGGGCTCTGTGGCTCGCCTGCACGAGGTTCTCAAGGAAATTAACACGCAAATTGAGGTTTGGGCTTTTCACTACATTTTCACATCTTTTTGGGTTATTTTACCTCTCTATTGTGATATTCTACTGCAAATGTTAGAAAAGCGACTCGTTCCGGGAAGAATTGGCCTTCACGTGTCGAGTGTGGAAGGGCTACGAGAGCCGTGTGCAGACCCACTGTGATACGGCCGCTGCTACAGCCACGCAACAGCGGTAAACGCCATCGGACACTTCTTTCTCCTTCGCCAGCACCACAATTTTAGATTTTTTTTGTATATTTTGAGGAATTTGACGGTGCTCTGCTTTACTAGCGACCGGCTTTAGTTATTTTTCTGGATGCTTCGAGATCTCGTTGAGCTCGGAGCTCTGCAGCACGTTCCAGAGTTTGCCAGCGCTCACTGAAACGACCTCGGATGGTGTTCTCTTCGGCAATTAACTTTTTCTGTGTGAAGCTTCTGACGACCTTGTCAGCAGACTGCCATTTGAGATGCGTGTGTAAGTTTTGTGAAAGCAGGTCAAGTTACGTGGCAGAACACGGCACGAACCTTTTTGCCGGTTTGCTTGTGGAGGGTCTTGGTCGAGATGCCTCTGACTAAAGTTGTGACGGTGTCATGACGCTCGGTTATGAGAGATGACTGCTCTTGCTCCCACAATTCCTCTAGAGCACTTTTGGCCTCATCACGCCCTGCGCAGCGTTCACATCGCAGAATTGTTCAATACACGTGAGATTTGCTAGGAAATACTGACAGACGCTTACTCTTTGTCAAGACCGCTACGCTATAGCGCAGGTCAAGCAAAAGTTGATCGTGACCTGGTGCAGCTGACGTCTGCTTGGTTTTCTCCTTGAGTTGCTGTTCGGCGACGAACAGTTGACTGAAAGCAGTCAAGTAAGCCTGGACCAGAGGTTCACGTTGCGATTCAACATGTATCCACGTATCGAGAGATTTTTTGTCCTCTATCTCAGGCGTGACGGTGGTGTCATGTGACGTTTTGGTGAAAATCTGCTCTTCTTTCACCGGAGATGCCGTGGTTGAAGACATTTTACGACTTAGGCTCCCTGGCCTGGTGGGAGATCGAGGTGCAGCGCTTTCTGATTGGCGTCGGGTAGTCAGAAGGCTGTTAGCGACCTCAAATACGTCTTTGTCGCCTGTAAGCAGTTTTGCCCGTTTCTTGCTGACACTTGACCAATAATTTACTCCGAGACTCTGGTCCACAACGAAACCCGGTGAGCTTTATTATATCTGTCAACTTGCAAAACATGTTCCTTACCTTCGTGCGAGCTCGAGTTTGGAGATCGAAAATTGGTTTGAACAGGTTAGTTTTGCTCTTACACATGGCCAGGAAAGCGTCTTATAGAGACAAAAAGAATTTTCAGTTTCGATTCGATGTCCGTCCTTAACATATCTGTACGAACCAAGAGTTATTACTCCGTCATCATTAGAAGTTATCGACTTCAGCTGACTTTTCACGATACTAGGAAGAGTGTCCGTGTGATAGAGAAGTCGGAAGAGGCTTTCACACTCGGCAGCTCCAAGGTTCCGTTGTGGTCATCATCTGTATGAGCCACCGTAAATGTTTGAGTTTTCACTTCGCAGATAGTAGCTACGTACTGTAGATTAGATTGATCGTACCATAAAGTCGGAAGACGTGCGTGTAAATATCTTGTGGGGACATTGTGCAAAAGTTCCACATATTTAACACGAAATCTGTCAGCAGCGAGCAGAACCATTAGCACCATCCTAGTAAAATTTATGGCAATTCCCTTACCATCAAACGCCACGCCGCGTGCAGGAGTCTGCTTTCCAAGGTTACTAAAAACCAAATCGGAGAATGCCGTATGCGGAAGCTCGAAAAAGCGGTGGAACTCTTCCAGGTCAATTGACTTACTTCCGCTGATTGCAATAAGCAGCACTTGTAAATCGCACATTTCAAGTTCAAGTTCATACACCTTTACAATTCTTACTCCGTATCCATCGCAGCGAAGAGATGGTAAAATTTGAGGCCGGTAGTAGCTTTGTCAACTACAAATGCATTCAGTACAAGTGAGTATATTATAAGTTCCCACGTAATAGTGTTTGTATTACTTTCGAGGGCCTCCATCGCTGCAGCAACCGCCCGATTTTTCATTTGAAGAGCGTATTGCTCTTCCTGTTGAGCTTGCGCCTGGGCACTCAATTTACTGTCGCTGCCTCCCATCGATTCAACCAAATGCAAACTTTCAATTTTCCATATCCGTCACACTTGAAAACGGCACCACTAGACTATTTGCACCTTGAAATACATGACTTACACGAACCATGCAAGCGTTTGCCCTATATCTGGCCGTCCGCCAAGAACCGTTAGTTATATCGAGCAACACACGCTAGTTGCAGTAATTTGGTTGTCGAGTGTGCATGTCCTCACTTGGACTCGATTGTACTCTTTCTCCATCGTCGGAGTCGAACGCATTTCGGCAGCGACTTGAGCGATTTTCGCATTCCCGACAGTTTGAATTGCTTCAAGGCGAAGAAATGTCGTCCAATTCGTTCGTGAGCAGCATCAGCCACATCGTTCTGTCTTCTAAACCCACACCGAAGGAATTTCAGGGTAGCGACAATTCTTTTCGCTCGGTAATTGTCGGTACCAACGAACAATCTCAAACGTTCCCGTCGAATGCTGTCAAAACTGCTATCTACACCCCGTACAACTTTTTCCCGAAAAATATGTTCAAGCAGTTCACGCGGTTCTCCAATGTCTATTTCCTCGTGATCACAGTGTTGCAATTACTGCCACAAGTCACATCTTCCAACGGAGTGCCCACTATGATCGTCCCCCTCATGTTTATTATGGTGGTTAGTGGCGTTCGAGATATCATGGAGGACATACAGCGCCATCGAGCGGATGCTGATCAAAACCAAGCGCAAATACGAAAGTTGACTTTTTCAGGCGAACAAGCGAGCGCGTTCAAACGGGGAACATGCGAAGAGTTAAAGGTAGGGGAATTAGTCCGAGTAGGAGAGAATGAAGAGTTACCGGCTGATGTCGCTTTGATCGCATCGGGCTCGCCAAATGGAGAGTGTTACGTGATGACAGCAAACCTTGACGGCGAATCATCTCTCAAACCTCGCTTCGTGCATCCAGAACTGTGTCGGCCACCGTATCGTGAGTGTTTTTCGAGTGATGGTCGACAATTGAGCCCTGAAGCAACCACGCAGTTATCTACGATTCGCGTCGAGTGTGAGCCTCCGACGCGGTGCATCGACAAATTCAAGGGATCTCTGGTTTTATCGGATACACTTTCTGTAAGCTTGGACATTTCACACGTATTATTGCGTGGCACGCATCTCAAAGACACGCCTTGGGCCGTTGGTGTCGTCATTTACACCGGAGATGATACTCGAGTGCGTCAAAATGCCTCCGAGACGCCGATCAAGTCGAGCTGGCTGAGCCACTTCATTAACCAGGTTACCATTTGGATCGTTGTTGTGCAAATCGTCATTTTGATTGTTGCGGTAGTTGTTGAGTCGCAGCTCGTGAGCTCTCCCAGCGTTCAGCGCAATCCGTACATCCCTACAGATATTCGGGATAGTACTTTCGTGGACTACATTTGGCTGTTCCTCGCGTATATGCTGTTGTTCTCGAACTTCGTGCCCATTTCACTCCAAGTCACCATCGATTTTACTCGGTATTTCCAAGCTCGAGCAATTACGAACGACCCCGGCATGCGATTGACTCCTACCGGTAGTCCACCTTCGTTGATTCTTTCAAACCATGGCGTCGACAAAAAGCACGTCGTCTGTGTCCAGTCTTCAGAATTGAACGAAGAACTCGGTCTTGTCGAACACATTTTTACCGACAAGACAGGAACACTAACTTGCAATCGGATGACCTTCCGTTCCTGTCATGTGGCAGGCGAGACATTCGATTTTGACGAGCAGGATGGCTCACTTCTGATTGTGGAGGAAGCGCTACAAGAATCAATTGTGGGTGCTTCCGATGAAGAATCTTCAGAACCTCCGTCTCGCCGACGGAACACTATAACGCTCTCGTCATTTCCAGTCAAAAGCACTCCGATGCAGCGATTCCTGCTCAATCTCGCGGTGAACAACTCGATTTGGCCTAGTTCATCATCCGCACCGAAAACAGGTCAAAAAGCAAAACCCACTGCAATGGAATATGCTGGACCATCGCCAGATGAACGTGCGTTGGTTATCGCTGCAGCGCAAGCTGGTGTAGAGTTACGGGAACGAAATAATACACGCGTAGTGGTTCGCGTGAATGGAAAAGATTCTGCCATGGAGATACTGCAGTCGTTCGAGTTTACGAGTGACCGCAAAAAGAGCTCGATCGTTTTTCGAGAGCCATCAGGGAAGATCATTTTGTTGACCAAAGGAGCAGACTCTGTGATTCTGGGAGCTTTGAGTGAATCTGGTAACAAACCGAGTGCTGTGCTACAAGCGAAAGATCAGATGAAGCTTTATTCTGCGAATGGACTGCGAGTACTTTGCATTGCAGAACGCGAGATTAGTGCAGACGAGTATCGATCGTGGAATTCACGCTACTTAGCACTCAAACAAACTTCGGCTCGTGGAGTTTCGGAGGAAGAGTTGACAAAAATCATCGCAGAGCTCGAACGCCGACTGGTACTTGTTGGAGTGTCTGCTATCGAGGACAAAATTCAAGTAGGAGCTCCAGAAGCGCTCGAGAAATTTCGAGCGGCAGGTATTAAGGTCTGGATGCTTACTGGGGATCGTGCAGATACAGCAACGAATGTAGCACATGCTGCACGCTTAGTATCCGCCGATATGCGATTGCTTCGATTGTGTGAGAATTCGAGTACTTGGATGGAAGGGTCAAAGCAAGATGCAATCGACTATCTCCATAAGGAACTGAGCAGAGCTCGTGATGGCAATGAACTGGGCAGAGATGAAAGTGCTATAAGCTCAATGACGTCGAAAATGGGAGCCAAAGGTAAACTGGGCTTAGCTCTTTTGATTGATGATACGGTGGTGGAAGCTGTCACTGGGTTTGGTATCGAAAAGGAATTTCTAGCCTTGTGCATGGAGTGTGAGTCTGTGCTGTGTGCGCGCATTAGCCCAAAGCAGAAGGAGTTGATTGTGGGGATGGTTCGTAGTTTCTGCCCTACGAAAGTGACTTTAGCAATCGGCGACGGTGCCAACGATGTTCCCATGATCCAGGGAGCTCACATTGGGGTCGGTATTGCTGGTGAGGAAGGTCACCAAGCCTCCGATTCGAGCGATTATTCGCTGCCAGCTTTTCGTTTTCTGCAACGACTGGTACTTGTCCACGGTCGTGGCATGAATCGACGTATTGCGGTGTTGACACTCTACGTCTTCTACAAGAACGTGCTCCTGGTGCTCCCACAGTTTTTCTACGGTGCCTACTGCCTCTACTCGGGCCAAAGCACATACTTCGATACGCTGTTGCAGCTTTTCAACATTGGGTTCACGGCACTTCCTGTGCTAGTTTTCTCCGTGAAAGACGACGATATCTCCGCTCGAACAGTACTTTTCTACCCAAGACTTTACCAGGACGGCTTTCACCACGTCTTTCTCAACCGCAAACGCTTCGCCTACTGGATGATCGAAGCGGTGGTGGGCTCTGCATTGATCATCTTGATCCCCGCAGAATTGCTGCCACTTGCTCCCTGGTCTGGAGCAGGTAAAGACAACGATTTGTGGGCCCTCGGTATGGCGCAAAATCTCGCAGTTGTCGTTCTCGCTAGTGCTCGACTACTGATCGAAGCTACCAGCAGCTTCCGTGTGCTTCTGGTACTTGCAACAATCTCTGTGTTCTTCTGGTGGCTCGTGACATTCGTCATCTCGTCCATGATAGCGTTCGGTCGGGAATTTTACGGCATTTTGTACGTCGGTGCCATCACAAATGCAATGCTACTCACGCTCTTCTGCTGCATTACGGGGCTCACCGCAGCCTTTTTACCAAAGGCGTGGCTTGTGTTCTTCGCCCCCGAGGCTCGTACAATTTGCCGTGAGCGTGACCAAATGTTGATCGATTTTTCCAAGAAGAGGAGTTTCGAGACCATCTTCCCCATCGATCAAGACGATAGTTAAGTGTATCATAGTTTGAAGTACTAGCTATCGATTGTGTAGACTTCCGTACATGCAAACACTGGAACACACAAGACAGGAATACATGGTTTCAACCACTTTCGAAAATGTTTTGCCAATTGGGGACGAAACTACTCGACTCGGCACAACCTCGAGTCGAAACGGATGACGGATTGCACACCGTATTACAGTGCTTCATCTCCGTCCACGCCAAGTGTGAACGTCACTACACAAGAAGCGTGAGGAACGAATTCATTGGAGACGACGGTGACATTCAATTGAAAGTTTCGGCTCAGCACTGGATGAAGGTAGTGGAAATCGACTATGAACCGAAGCGCACCGTCACGAGTTGATGACTCGAATTCCAATGGACCACAGAGTTCACTTGCTCACCACGCACGACCAATTCTCCTGCCTGGGCTTTTCACGAAATTCTCGTCTAGTAAATCATCACAAGTCGCTCCAGCACCTGAACACGCGAGACTCCAACGCCAAACCAGATCAATGGAAACCCAAAGTTCATCTAGCACATCCGCTTCGTTCTTAGCTGCCTCGTCGACTCGGCGAGGTTCATTCACTGGCACGATACCAGTTTCTAGTCACATACCACCACGGATGGGATCAGTTGGTCGATTGTCGTCTACTTCATCGATGGCTAATAACCGCGGGTCGGTAGGCCCAGATGGAAAACCAATCCTTCGTAAACAGCGATCGGCTTTGGCATCCCAAATAGGTCCTCCAGGTCGTCGACTTCGTATTCTCATTTGGCTTTCACAGCTCTACCACAACTACAAACGGCCTCTGGGCTTCATTTTGGACCCGCCAATCCTGGATCCACGCAGCAACGGCAAACTCGCGTGGGATGCACTTGTCATGCTTGTCGTTCTTTACAGTGCCATCGTGGTGCCCGTGCAAATGGGGTTCCCAGAGATCAAATTCGGAGCTGTTGTCCAGAGTGTTGCCGTTTTTTCAGATGTGCTGTTTTTCGTGGACGTGGTGCATAACTTTTTGGTGGGGTACTACACAGACGACGATGAAAACATGGTTCGAGATCGTCGACTTATTGCCAGGAGATACCTGGTTTCGTGGTTTCTTCCGGATGTACTAGCTTTTATCCCTCTCGACTATTTCCTTGTACAAAGCGATTCTTCTGTTTCAGGTGGTAGTGACAATGGTGACAGCATTTCCAGCAGTAACGCACAAGTCCTCTCGTTGAGACTCACTCGACTAGTTCGGCTTCTGCGGATAACAAAACTTTCGCGGTTGATCAAGTTGCGCCATTTTGCTGCAAAAGTCGAGGACGCTTTTGATCTGGATGCTGTTGTGTCACGCTTGACAAGGCTCATCGGGCAAGTTTTGTTGGTGACGCACATTTTTTCGTGTTTCTGGCACCTGATAGGGTTTACGACGGAGGATGAAGGGCAGACTTGGATGACGGATGCAGACGTACGATACAGAAGTGTCAGTGAACGCTATGTATACAGCTTTTATTGGGTAGTGGCCACTGTTTGCGGAGTAGGCTACGGAGACATCCACGCCACCAACATGTCCGAAAGACTTTTCGCCATGGGCGTATCGGTTGTGGGTGCTAGTGGTTTTGGCTTGATCATCGGAAGTCTTACAAAAATTTTAGAGAATTGGCATCGTGAAACCACGACCCGTTCCCGAAAACTCAGTATGATCCAGGCATTTATCCGCAAGAAACGCCTTCCTCGAGCAATGAAAGTCCGACTCATGCGCTACTTTCGCCACTACATCGCCAAAACGAGCGCGTTCGACGAGCGCGAACTTCTTTGCGAGTTCTCGTTATCTCTCCGCGGAGAAATTTTACACGAGACGTACAGGAACACCTTTTTTCGCATCCCAGCCTTCAAACGATTAAGCACGCAGTTTGTGTTAGATATGGCCATGTTCATCAAGCCGCTTATTGTTGTAAAGGGTGATGTCCTTGGGCGTGAAGGTTCTGTTGGAACCGAGATGTTCATCTTGAATACTGGCATCATTGAAGTCCGACGAACATCGCTAGAAAATGCTGAATGGATTGTCGTGCTGGAAGTGCTAACAGAGCGAGCAGTTTTCGGCGAGGCCTCGTTGCTTCATTACGCTCCTCACACAAACTCGTACACAGCGAAGGCAACGAGTGATCTTTTCACACTACCGAAAGAGGATTTCGACCGCTTGATTGAGGAATTTCCAGACGCCGAGCACGCATTAATGGATTATCACCAGGAACGCAGCGCAATGTATGATCTTGTGTTCGAGCAGACCCTTGCTCGTTACCGTGTGTTCATTGTTTCTCAAAACAACGACCCAGTTTCTGGTGTCGCTGGACTAGAAAACTTGTATCCAACACTAACAGTATTACTGGATGGGGCGTTGCGAAGTTATAGGTCGTTGCCGCTCTCAGTACTGCAAGCGCTTGACCTTCAACTCTCCATGGGCGTCTCTGTCTTCAATTCCGCTACAGAGAAAATGAACATGATTTGGCTTCTTGCTCAAGAAGCCCACCCTGGCGTCTCAAAGTCGATATACCAGCGCATAAAGTGGCAGATTCTTACACCGATCAATCCATTCCACTGGTCGAAGCTCGCTTGGGACGTCTTCACTTCCATCATACTTGTGTACTGCGCTCTCGTTATCCCATACGAAGCTGCATTTCTTGGAGAAACGGGTGAAACGCTAAGCCCAGACATGGATGTGCTGGTCGAATGCGTATTCTCGCTGGATATCATTATCAATCTGCGTACATCAGTAGTAGCGGATCGCGCTGGTGAAGGCCACACCACTGTATTAGAGCGACGTACCAGGTGGCGTGAGTATCTACGAGGTTGGTTTTGGATGGATTTCTTCTCAGCACTTCCCATTTCGGTAATTGTTACGCTCTTTGATGAATCAATTGAGCACTCGGGTATCTCCGGGTCCTGGCTGTTACCTCTGGTTCATTCACTTCGACTATTGAAGCTGTCGCGCGTTTTTAAGTTCATTCACACTCTTCAGCGTGAAGAAAGCTCGACAGCACTCGGAGCGACGATATCTGCACACCACACCATTGCACGAGTTGTGCGTCTTGTTTTTCGCGTGAGCTTCATTGCACATGTACTGGCATGCGGCTACTTCTTAGTAGCTCGGGTCGCTCGAAGTGCCAATGGAGGCGCAAAAATCGAGTCATACTTCCCTCCCCAACAAAGCTCGAATGGAGAAATGTATGTGTACTTCGTCTACTGGGCAGTGACGACGATGACAACTGCAGGATATGGAGATACTCCGCCTCACAATGTACCGGAAGTTGCGTACGTATGTGTCGGGGTGTTGGCAGGAGCTGTAACCTTCACGTATGTTGTTGGAACTTTGTCTTCGATCGTCGAAGAGCTTAATGAAGCCTCCGACACGTATCGAGAACGAATGGATCATCTCAAAGCATACCTTCGTGAAAGAGGAATCTCCTTACCGTTGGCAGAGCGTCTTCGCCGGTACTATGAATATTATCTGCTGCAACGCGACGATGAGAACGAAGAAACAATTCTTGCCGCGCTCTCCGACGACCTCCGTAGTCAACTCGTACTTCATTTGAACCGAGATGTCGTCAGCAAAATTGGCTTCTTTGCCACGCAGGACGACGCCTGCGTGAGTTATCTCATGGGAATTCTGGATCCCGAATTCTGTACACCAGGCGAGTACGTGTTCAAGGAGGGTCAAGTGGGTCGACACATGTACTTCCTCGTCAAGGGAGTGGCCGAGGTGGTCTTCAAGGCTGGGACGAGCGAGGAGCAAGTAGTTGCGACGCTACTGGAAAGCAGCTACTTTGGAGAAATCGCAATGCTCACTCGATCAAAAAGGGCCGCCAGCATCCGCGCGAAAACCTATTTGACTCTCTTCGTACTCAGCTTGAATGGTCTAGACCGGATTTCCATGCACTTCCCTGAAATGGCACACAACATCATCCAGGAATTTCTCAACAAGATTACCCACATCAAACGAACATCCATCAAGCAACTGGGTTCTCTTGTCCAAGAGGATATTAAGCAAGCGCGCGAACGTAGCGGACTACTCGGTGCATCGAATTTAGGAGGCTCCGGCAACGTCAACGGATGTTCCCGTGATTCAGAGCTACGCACCACGCTCGGCGAGTTCGAGAACATTTTAAGCCGTATCGTCGACATATACGGCGGCGGTGACCGAGGCAAACGCAAAGCCCTCGCATGTGTCATGCAGTACTTGCACAAGTACGAGTTCTCCATCGATGATTTTCTGCAGGCTGCCGAGGAACTTAACTACGGAACCATTCAGGCTGCAACCGTGAAAAGTAACGGGTATTCCACTTCTGCAAGTGCAATGCTCAATAGCTTGCAAATGCGGATGCGTCGTCGATCATCATTCTCGTGAAATGTACTTCGGTCGCCACAAGACTTCAGCATGTCACCATAATTGTTGCACCAAAACTTAACAGCAATAATCTTCCCCACATGTCGTTGTCTTTGTTAATGCTGGTTGCAATACTCCACTTAACACGTCTGCATTACTCCTAGCTAGTGTCTGGAGTTATGACGCAAATCCGATGAAACCCACGCCACCAAAGCACTGAGCAGTTCTGCATCGTGCTGCCTCAGTTGTTGGTCCACCTCGGACAGCATTTTGGAACCCCCTTCCTGGGTATTCGCGTGCAAACGCTCCAAATGCCGAATGAACGTTGCGTGCAACCGTTTCCGGAAAAGCGCTATCCAGTGCGCTTCTTGAGAACTGTTCATCTCAAATACAATCCAGTCATCAAGCACGAGCAACCACTTGCTGGCAGCGATGGAGTCATCTCCATTTTCATCAACGACAGTCTTCTGCTCTTCAACTGTTTGCGTTTCCACGGAGCCCATAAGAAGAGCTTGAAGCAGAAATGAAGGCAATTTTGTGCCATACTTGGCGACGCGGGTACGCTCAGACTGCATCATTTCGTGATACACTAACCATTCATCCGGAGGACCAATCTCATCAGGCTCGGATCCATGCTTCCTCTTGTGCTTCTGGGAATTAGCTTCAGTCCACGTCACCATAGAGGCACCGTCCATCCTGACTTTAACCTTCTCTTTCGAGGTCCAGTTGCGACTTACGCCACCCGAGCGAGTGAACAGTGCATTCGGGTACATGCCTACACTGAGTGCCATCAGGTACGGCGCGACGGTTTCCATGGCAGCAGGCGTTCTTGCATGGGGCGTAGGCACAAGTTGAGTCGCGGGTGACAGGCCCATCGAATCCATATCTTGTTGCAGCTGCTTGTAGATGGAAAATAGCTGTTCAAGTGTCTGGCGATGCAGCTTGTTCCGAGCACAGAACGCGTCCTTAGCCTTAAATGACGAACGAGTCCGTGCATCAAGATATGCCTCAAAGGCCTTCCAAAGAACAAAATGGTCGCTCTGCATAGTAAGTGCGGGGGGAGACCCATTTCGCGCAAAAGCCTTCTTTGAAGCATCCACTTGGCGCTGTTCTTCCGGCGACATGCCAAGGAAGCTAATGAAAGGATCTCGGTATCCGCTAAGTGTGCACGTGGTCTGCAAAATCGCATCAAAGCAGCCGAACGTGTGTCCCCATAGTAATAGCTTTGCCATTTGCACTGCAACACCGCCCGTACAAATGTGGCCCAAGTGCCAACCGAGTAGTGTCAGCGCCTGGTGATCCCTTCCAGTGTTCGAAAGTGCGCGCATATCTTCAAGGCGTTGTAGCGAAGCATCAATTGAGGTCTCACTTGGTGCATCCATAGCCTCCAGAAGAAATTCTTTCGCATCTCGAATATGAAGCTTCTTCTCAAACTGAAGAAGCTTAATCTGCAGTAGAAGCTCTTCTAAAGGGGTAGTAAGTAGCTCTGGAAGCATGAACTGCTTCATTGCTGTTTCATATCGCGCCTCGGAGAAAAGACGAAAGCAGATACCCGCCCGCACACGCCCCGCACGGCCTGTACGTTGGACACAATTTGCGCGGGCAACCCATGTTGTCTGCAGCCCCATCACAAACGACGAGCTTGAGGTTGCGGCTAGCGCATGAGTCTGCTTTGACTTACCACAATCCACAACGAACACAACGTCCTCGATAGTAAGACTGGTTTCTGCGATGTTGGTAGCAAGAACCAGCTTTCGCTTTCCGTACGGCGGCGTCATGAATGCACGGCGTTGCTCTTGTGCTGATAACCGCGAGTGGAGAAGAGCGATTTCGTATGTTGCAGCTGTTGCTGGGGAGTTGAGCAGAGCTCGTTCCATAAACGAGATTTCTTCCCAGCCAGGCAGAAACACTAGAATGGCACCTTTTCCATCTTCACCCAGTGGGAATGTTCGGTTAATCAAAAAGAGAAGCTGGAGGAGCAGGTCATAGTCCACTGCTTGATCCTGTCGCAGAGCATCTTGCTGCTTCATGTACGACGAAAGTAAGTTTTCCTTGGCGTCCTCACCGACTTGGCATAGTGCATCCTGTAGCACGTCCCCCATGGCAGAAACAGGCACTGCTACAGGTGCGATTTCCGGCTCCGGTGTAAGTGGTGCCATCAAATCAGCACTAGGCTCACCAAAACAGGTCGCAACGTGCATACCGAATGCTTCCTCATCCACAAAACCAGCACCGCCGCACAACGGGCACTCAAGCCCGCTAGTTGTCGCCATTCCATCCCCTCCGTTAGTGCTTCCATATCCAGCACCGATACGGCCGACGCGCGAATCGTCCATGATTGGTAACGGAGACGAACGATCACTCTCCAGCAGCGCGAGAATATCTTCAAGGTATAACGTGGTCACAGGAAAGTTGGTGCCGCCCACCATCTGCAAGACAGGTGCTGGGAAGTCTGGTTGGAAATAATCGGAAAACTTCTCCACCTGAATGGTAGCGCTCATGAGGATAACCTTGAGATCCGGCCTTTGCTTGAGAATCGAAGTCTTGATAAGGATGAGCAAAAAGTCCGTGAATTGATCACGTTCGTGCACTTCATCTAGAATAATGTGGGAAAACCCTCGCGCTAGCGGGTCATTGTTAAGCCACTTGAGCAGCGTCCCCGTCGTGCAGAAAATAAGCTTGGATCGCTTCGCGTCGAACGACGAATCGAACCGAATGGCATGACCCACCTCCTTGCTATCCTCCCCGCGTGCTCCAGAGCGTTCGCGTGCAACACGTTCCGCCAGCGAGATAGCACTAATTCTTCGAGGTTGCGTACAAATGATTCTCGTCTCCTCTCCACGTCCTCGCGCCAATGCGTCATCCAGTAAAAACTGCGGGATCTGCGTCGACTTTCCACATCCCGTGTCTCCAGACAGCACGACAATCTGATTCCTCTCCACCAGCTCCAAAATCTGCTCTCGATACCCGTACACAGGCAGCTTGGTGGCTTCCACAGGCGGCGTCCTCACCGTCTTAGCACCCACTCCTTTGGACCGAGTCTGCAGTGGTTTAAACAGAGGTGCAGCTCCTCGTCCTTGCTGTCTCTTGGGCACGGACGCCAATGGACTCAGATCTCGAGCACTCCATGGATCCAGCACCCCCTTATCCACCGGAAGAGGATATTTCTCCATATATTCCCTAATAACGGGAGGGAACCACTCCGCGGTCGACGGATTAAGCGGAGCAGCTGGTAGCCGCAGGGAAACTTCCTGCATTGCAGCGTTCTTCTTGACTTTGGCCACATGGATGAAGCGTCCGGCCCCTTTCTTGCCTGAGCTCTTAGAGAACAGTCCGTACTTTTGAGCCATTGAGTGGATGTAGCGTCTCTGCGTGTTGTCGTAACTGGGAGGGAAGCTCAGCTCCGAGCGCTCGCCGTCTTCTACCAGCGCCTGTAGCTGCGCGTGGATCTCCATGCAGAAACTCTCGTCCAGACTGATGGCAGGCTCCCCATTGTTTGTATTCCCTCCTCCTTTACCTCCTCTACCTCCTCCTCCGTTGAATGCGGAGCCTCCACGACGTTCGTAGGAAGAAGGAAAGTCGTTGGAAGGAGGACCTCGACCGCGACCTCGTCCGCCACCACCGCGCCCACGTCCTCGACCCCGTCCGCGACCACGAGGACCATCGCGGCCGCCTCGAGACGGCCACCCACGCTCCATTTTGGATCCCAAAATTAATGCGCTGAAAATTACCGTAAAGTACGTAAAGTTATTTAACGGATTTTCCTGAATTGAATTGACTTGAGAAAACATAAGATGCAGATTGCGACATTTTCGTTCCCTCATCCGATTGGTCAAAAAGATTGAAAACGTAGCTGTACTTCATTCTTGCTTTTGACAGACAAGAAGGAGGCTACATGTACTCCGCTGCCGTCGTTCTCCGTGGATACAACGACTCTATCGAATACAGCACAAGTGTAACTGTGTTGCTCTGGTCCTCGCTAACCTCTCTAGCAGCGATATCACTGACGTTTGGTTATGTATGCACAGAAAGCGTGGTGCCTTCGGCGTCGCTGGTGGAGGCGGCCTTTTGGCGCTTGCGGGGCCTGAACGGACGGCTGCGTGGAAAATCTTGTGCGCGGTTGTTCTCTCTGATTAGCCGCAATACGGTGGTAAGTTTTAGCTGAGCATCTCTACGCTTTCGTTTGCTCGGCTTTAATTTCAATGTTGCGTAGCCTTTATTGAGCAGCTTGATGGCGTGTTTCTCGTCGGTGATTGCTGGCATTGGTGCGAAAAGTTTTTCTTCAATTCCATTGATGATGTATCGCATCATAACGGACCATTCTGGCAGGGTTGCTTTCTTTTTTTGTGAGTCCAGGTCTTCTGTCGGAATATTTCTGTATGGAGGATAATGGAGCTTTGTGTTACCGAACCACCACAGCAGCCATGCTCCAAGAGGGTCGATACTCGGGAAATTAACATCTTTGGGCAACACATGAAATTTACCACCCCATGTGTGGTAGTGACGCACAGGACTTGGGAGTGGGGTAGTGTCCGTAATTTCCGCCCCGCGGCGAAGCCCAACTTCGTCAAGCAACGCTCTGATTTCCTCGCGCAGCAGGTCCCTCGTAATATTGCCAGCCGCTACTCCCTTTTTTTCAAGAACGTGCTCCATTCTCTCTTCAAGCTTCCTAGGAAGGTCGTCAATAGATTGCTGCTGCCGGTCCAGCTTCTTATACAGTTGAATGTACGGCGGGATTCCAGATGGTTGCATCGAGCTCGATTCTTTAATTTCAAGCATGCCTTTAAGTTCGTCAAGAACGCCTGGATTGACGAATATGTGAGTTGATAGTAAGGGGTGATTCAATGGTAAATGTTGTCGCAAATATTCTGCGTGATAAACAAGAGAAGCGAGACTCAGTCGCAATACTCCCGATAAATTTAGATGCTGCTCCTGTACTTATCTCTTGTTTGGATAGATACACATGCGTCTCGTATTGCCTCTACGTCACTCCTGGTCGTGGGCCGAACCCCAGTGCTCCCAAGTTGCGCGATTCCGTCACTCATCCTGACTTCTTCAGTTTGATCTGCGCTTCAGCCAATAAGGTGGCGTTGTTGTCGTCGGCGATCGTCTCCGACGAAATG
>AUWJ02018251.1:0-35842 GCA_000468175.2 Phytophthora cryptogea
AGTCCTTAGTGCTAACACGTTTTTGTGGTGTTTTCCCAACAAATGTGGTGTTTTTCGATGTTTGTCCTTCAAAGGCATCAACCGATTTGAGAGCCTCGGTGCTCTCAAATCGGTCTTCGTAATACGAAGTTCGTATCGGTCTCTCTTGACTCAGTACTTTGATGATCGGCGCCCGTATCAGGTCTCAGTTCTGACATCGTTCAGGCTCAACGAAGCGCTAGTCGCAGCTGGGCCAAGCGGGCGAAAGCGATCCCACGCACCACGGCCGTAACACGTCATTAGCTGACCACCGAGGCCGATACCCACACAAGTGTCTGTCCGTCCGGCCTCGTGGACATATCGCCTCAACATGCTCGGCGCATCCTCAGGGGGGGTTGTCTGTATCATCGGCACACGTGCAAGTGACGGAGACCGAGTTCCATTCTGGAACTTGCCGTCCAGCGCGCAGAGCTGCTACAACCACCCACCCACCTACCTCAGCATGACCATTTCCACGCGCATCCGCGGCGAGCTGTTCCACACGCAAGCGAGCGAGCAGATCGAGCCCACGAGTCCGCAGCTCATCCGTCTCCCGCTCACGCGTCCTCCCGACGCCCCCACCACCACCAAGAAGAAGCTTAAGAAGAAGTCGCCGCCCAAGAAACCCGTCGTCACCAAGCCCAAGCTCAAGGCCGAGACGACCGAGGCGTCTCAACGCCACGGACTGCCCTGGACCACGGACGAGCACGACCGGTTCCTGCAAGGACTGGAGCAATACCCGTCCGGGCCCTGGAAGGCCATCGCAGCTTTCGTGGGTACTCGCACACCACGCCAGACCATGACCCACGCACAGAAGTACCGCCAAAAGATTCAGCGCCGCCGACGAGGACTACTCACGTCCTCAAGGCAACCAGTGCCCGTCACGTCAGAGGCCTATTGCGGTCTCGTGATCAGTCAATTCGATAAGGAGGACGCGATGACATCACCCGATGCCGGCAAATCGCCCATGGCGGTGGATATGTCGCTGCATTCCACGGACGCGAACATGGCACCGATCGAGAGCAACTGGTTCGACAAAGTGCAGGTAGGTGAGTTAGACGCCGCCTTCCGAGCTTTTCTGGAGGTCTACGACCCCACTCTCTTCCCCATGGACGACGAGGAGCATCTTCATCATGAATTCACCAGCGAGTACAGTGTCTCCATGGACGACGACGGTGCGTCCATCGTGCTGTAGATGGCTACATCATGTCAATAGTTTAGTGATACGCATATCTTGAAGTAATTGGTCAAAATGTAATTTTAGAGACCGTTCATTGGCTAAAATCAAATGGTTGTCTAAAATACCACCGATTGTCCATCATTGCTGGAGAATTCAGTTCTCCATTTGCCAGCCATGGCGACGTTGCGTCGACTGCTCAAGGCACGGTGCGAGGAAGTTGCGACGGTGAAAATCGCGGCCAAACCCACGACCATTTTCGACAATCAGGACGTGTCGGCCCCGTACACGCAATACGTTTTCAAGTTGCGAAGTGCCAACAAGAAATACTCTACCAAAGAGGATTGGAAGTTGCACAAGAGATATTCGGACTTCCACGCACTTCACCACAAGTTTCGAAGAACCAAAAGCCGATGGGAAATGGCGTGCTTAAAGCAGGGTGAGCCGCTCGAAGCGGTGCTCGAGGTACTGCAACAGGCGGCGGGGTCCGAGTTCCCACGAAAGCACATTCGATGTGACACGAGTGAAATTATTCATGAGCGACGACGCCGACTCATGGACTATACGCGCGTTTTGCTGGCTGCGTACGCGGTGCTTGACGTCTTGTTGCGAGCTAACAAGGGGCTACGGGATCGAAATACGGACGATCTCGAATGTCTTCGGATGCTGTTGATTGAGGTCGAGCGGTTCCTGGAGATTCCTCCCAAGCGGAGGGAGGTAGAGACGAGATTGACACGAACCGTGCAAGCTCTCGAAGATGCTGAAGCGTCCGCTGATGGAGGCGGCAAGGCGATCCAATGCTGCATTTGTTTGAGCGACAGCAGTGCGAGCGATGCAGGTGGAGACTTGGAGATGGCGAGCCTACCATGTGCGCACGTATTCCATGAGCACTGCATCATCCACTGGCTCCAGTGCAGCACTACATGCCCAATATGTCGCCACACTATCGGACACGCAGCAAGTTGACGAATAAGCTGTCCTCCCAAAAATTGAGGACCTCTTGTAGCAATAGGCTAGAGTTCATCAATGCGTTTCACCCCTGCGCTGTGAACCTGAAGGTTTCGTCTGGCATTTATCAGTGCTCTCACCACACTCCAAACTGCGCTACATGCAAGGCCTTGGGGTGTCTTCGATAAACAGCATCGTCGCATTGAGCAAGCGTAGGATATCCATATCACTTCGCCGCTCGTCAGCAGTGAGTGATGGTTGTCTTAGCACTGCGTGGGGCAATCACTTCGCTTTATTTGCCATCCTCGGGACAGGCAACGCTGGATTTGGTCCTGCGAGCAGCACTAATAGTACCGGAGCGTGGCCGTTTGTCCCTTTTGTGAAGTTGGCTCACATGTAGCCATCGTGTCCCTTGGTACTTTCGCGCAATATCCACCCTTGCCTTTGCGACGGGACCAGCAAGGACCAGCGTAGATGTAGCGGTGCCATCGTAAATAGGGACTAGCGTAATGGGGAATAGCACCTTTGTTTATAAATGAACAGCTTTGGACTCCAAGTTCGCAGTTGAATGGTCCTCTCCTCTTGGTGGGCTACGCTTCGCAGCTGAAAACCAACAATTGCGATGTGGCTGTGCATGTGGTTGTATTCCATGCTCATTGTTGACAGAACGCCTGGGCGTCAGCTCGTACAGACACTCGAAAAAGTGTGTATCGGCGTGGGGGAATCGTTATCGGACACTAAACTTCTTATAATCTTTCTCAGGATCGTGTATCACATACCCTGACTTAATTGCTATCGTTATACTACCAGACCTCTTATCACAAATACAGCTTCAATCACTATTTGTAGCAGGGCATCATTTCCTGCGTTGAGCAAATCTGGATCTTTTCGACGAAAATCCAACTTCGACTATCAAAACGGTGAAAAAGGCAACGATAATCCTGTCGCGATAGCAGCTTTGCAATGCTGGCCGACAGTGCGGGACTTGAGCCCTGCTACTTGGCTGCAGTCAAGATCGCGTCAAGTGGCTGGCATGGCGTCGACCATTTCTGAAAAGGTCTTGAGCAGAGCAAAGCAGCAACTCGAAAGTCTTCAAACTACTCAAACAGGAACAGGTGCAGGCGTTGACCATCCACTTCAACCAACAGGATATCAGTGACACAGACACACAGGCAACCGATCGATGACCATCACGCACAGCGTCCAACAGGAATTCCTCGACGATGAGACCAAGAGCCTTATCTGCATTCCATGCCACCCCAACGCGAGCACTTTTGTTGAGTCGGTAATTGCACCTGCGAGCGTCCACAATCATCCCATGGGAAGGTCTGCAGGTATTTTAAATGAACTCGCTGTGGCCCAGCCACCACCACTTCCAGTCGCACCACTACCGCTATCGGTGACGGGTCCCCGATTGAACGCCACTCCAGAATCGACGAAGGGCGAGCGCTGGACCGAAGATGAGCACGAGCGCTTTCTGCTTGGTATGGAGTTGTTCAAGGCGGGTCCGTGGAAGAAGATCGCGGGGGTTGTCGGGACGCGCGACGCGCGGCAGACCATGAGCCACGCCCAAAAGTATCGCCAGAAGATCAAGCGCCGCAAGTTGGGGCTGCAGACTCCGTCAGACTACTGTCACCGTGATGGCAATGGGTCCCGCGCAGCCTCCTCCACCAAGCGGATGCGGACGGCCATTGCAGCCGAAGCAGCAGATGACTTACAGACAGCACATCGAGTGGAGCAGAACCCGCGACTGCAGCAAGTGTCACCGAGAGTCCAGTTGCCACCGGAAGCACTGGGTGATGAGACCGCTGGCTTCGCGCCCGGACGTGAGTGCTCGACTGGTCTTATTCCTGCGCGGACCGACAGCGCAGCGGTCAGTGTGGGCAGCGATGCCTGCAACCCTGACGGCGTAATGGTCGTAGCGGCCATCGATCAAGTCGAGCCGTCAAACCAACCGCTCGACGCGACACTAGAGCCGCTGGAGATCGCTGTTTCGGTGGTGCACGACAGCAGCTGGCTCGGCCCAGACGAGTTGTGGGATTTCCTCGATGGCCGTCAGCGCCCCGAGGCTGATGTGGTCGGCGTCTGCGCTGAAGGAGCGCAGATGTGAGGTATCAACTAAGTAGTTGGTTGGGCAGCGCTTGGGGGCGTCCGACGACTCGGGCTAAAATAAGGAGGCGAGCGCAGAACGTTTTCATCGCTAGCAATGAACGTACCGACCGAGTGTTGTGTTATGAGTGCGGTACTAATAGTCGAGCGAGATCTAGAAAGTGGGGTAAGTGCAGTAATGCGCACGCTCGTCTCGACGCTTCTGTTGACAGTGTTCGGTGGCTCTGCGCTGGCTCCAACTTCAACATGCAGTGCGTCAAGTGCAGGGGCAAATCCCGCCGCGGTGGTGTGGCTCTCTGAGGCGAGATATTCACCGCCGCAGCTGAGAGCGAACCGATTGTGAGGTGGGGGTGCCGCCGGTGGCGCTAAAGAGGCAAAACCCAGAACCCAGGCCGCCGTCGCCTCTTAAACGAGCGAGGCGCCCGTCGCGACCGCACGACACCACGTACTTACTCTCTGCTGTCTACAGTACGCGAGCTGCACTAACGTTATACCAACTCGCCGATTTCGCCGCAATGGAGACCGGCTGCAACAGCCGAAGCTCGCGCCTGCTGATCCGTCCAGCGGGTTGTGGAGCCACTAGAGACTGGGGCCAAACTTATTGCGGTCGTGACGGGCCTCTACGTTCGAGCACGAGGCCAGCCGCGCTGGGCCCAACTGGCGGCAAGTCGGCCTGTTGCAAATCGCTGGATTCTGCGCGATAGCTTCGGCCGACTGCAGCTGAGGCGATCGCCAGCGCTGAGTTCCTTGCTGTATTATTACAGCGTTGCAGCATCCGAGGCGGATTTTCTGCGGAGGCCGTTGACTTCTCCATGTGGGCCAGAGAGTGTCGGTCTCACGCGCTGCGGTCTCTCGCGCAGTAAACAAGCCTCATTCCCCATTTTGCACCGCAGTCGTCACGTCACTCGACTAATCGAAGAGCGATGGCCATCACCGCGGACGTCAAGAACCAATTGTTCAAGCCCTGCAGCCACTCGGGCAGCGGCGAGCTCATCCGCCTGCCGTCGGACGCGCCGCCGTCGCCCTCGAGCTCGTCGGACGGAGAGAAAATGTCCCCCACCAACACAAACGGCCGCGCCTGGACGGCGGACGAGCACAACCGCTTCTTGGAGGGCCTCGAGCTCTTCCCGTCCGGCCCGTGGAAGGAGATCGCGGCCCACGTGGGCTCGCGCACCACGCGCCAAACCATGACCCACGCCCAAAAGTACCGGGAGAAGATCGCCCGACGCAAACGCGGCCTGCGCTCGTCGGTCAAAGACGGTCGCTCTTTGAAGCGGCGACGTGAGAGCACCAAGCTCAGCCGCAAACCCATGGGCGACGCGGCCTCTCCATGCTCCGTCTCGGCCCCGACCATGCCTCTAGCTAGACGGGGAGTGGACCCCATGGACTTCCACTGCTTCGTGCCCAACCCTGTCATGGGCCCGGTGTTCTACAGCACCAACCCCATGCCGGAAACCAACTTCGCAGCTATGCTCAGCGACTTTGACCCGCTACCTATGTCCGAGGAGGAGATCGACTTCATCCTCGAAGCGGCCATGCTGCAAACGCCACCTCTCCAGAGCCACACGCAACCAGGATTCATCGTCCTATGAGAAGGGAGGTATGATACCCAAGAACCCCACCACTACGCAAGCCCATTCGGCGGCAGGACAGCGATGCAACTCCCTACCACAGCTCCAACCACATGTCTGTCCATTTGTCGCGTTGCCCCCTACACATCGTGGATATCCCGTTCCAAAACACGCTCGTCACCGTAGGATCCGTTAGTTAGAGAGCGAACAGCTTCGGACGTTAGCACAGGTTTCTCATGGCACCGCGTATATTAGCGCCGAATAGAACACGCTTTACCAGTCTACTACGTAGTATTACTTGCCATCTAGAAGCAAACTTGTCAGCACAAAGACGCCGAGCTCTTCCACAGATTCGACAGGTGACTTCCCGTCTCAACACCAGGTGCAGTCATCGTCACGTAGTACCAGTGAACGTCATCAACAGATCAGTCTTATCTTGGATTGTGACACCTACAGAAGCCTGCTCTAATCCCAGTACTTGATGAGACCGTCCCAGCCGCACGAAATCACCTTGCTCGGCTCAAGAGGATGCCACAGCGCCCCCATGGTTGGACCTCGGTCGTGGGCGCGAATCTTCTTAATCATCTTGGTGGTTTTCCAGTCCCAGAAGACCAGTTTACCTTCACCGTCGCCCGACATGATGTACTGGCCGTTCGGCGAAAACCCGACCTGGCACGCATACCCGGCGTTCTGATGGCCCCTGAACACCTTCTTACGGTTGATTTTGAACTTGTCGCGAGCTGTGTACACATCGATCTGGTTGTTCAGCGACTGCCCGGCGAAGAATCCGCCGCTCGGGTGCAGCGAGACGGCCGGCATCGAGTGCATGCTCGGCTCTGAAATATACTTGATGGGAACGGGGATGCCCCACTCCCACACCAGCAGCTTCTTGTCATCGGACGTACTAACAAAACGCTTGTTGTCGTCCACGAACGTTACCGAGTTCACAGCCTGCAAGTGGTGGTTGTACTCCTGCACGATTTCGCCTGATCGGGTATCGAACTGCACCACCATGTTATTCGAGTCGCCCACCACGAAGTTGGTGTTGTCCAGCGGGTAGAACTTCACGCAGTACGGTACTCGGCGAGTCGTGAATGAATGCACCGCCTGGCCCGTTTCCGTGTCCCACAACTGGATGAATCGATCAAAGCTGCAGCTCAAGAACTGCCTGCCGTCGTTGCTAAAGTTTATGCCGCGCACTGCACCAGTGTGACCCTCATACACACGTTGGCACTTGCGTTCGTTGTAGACGTCCCAAATCCGTACAGTGTTGTCCATACTTCCCGAAAGCAGCAAGTGGCCATACCGCGGGAACAGCTCGATAGCCTGCACGCCCTTAGTGTGGCCCGTCCATTTGTGTACACATTTCTTGGGAAGGAACACCTGGTGGTCTCCATCGTCGGGTTTGAGCGTGCGCGGGGGTTCCACCCACGCGCGTCCCTGGTAGTCGTACTCTTGGTCTCCCGTAAACGTCGACTTGCCTTCCAGCGCCGTCTGTCCGGCCTTGAGCCTCGCAGGCAGCAAGTGCGCCAACTTCTTCTCCACCATTCTGTCGAAATCCAACTCCTCGTCTACCTCTTCTTTTGCCTCAGCCTTGCGTCGCTTCTTCTCCTGGTGTTCCTCCAAAAGCTTCTTCTGCTCCTCGGACAGCGTCCCCAACTCTGCATCAGTAAAGTGCTTGCCCTTGTCCTTGTACGGGGCCCAAATACCGTCCGTGGATTCCACTCCAAAATCTTCAGCCGCTGCTCGCTCCTTCGAGACCGTTTGGTTCTTCCTCTTCTTGGCGTTCCGACGTGTCAACACGTTCTCTTCCCCTGGAGCGACAATTGTATCCACCAAGACCTCACCTGGAAGTGCTGGAGCCACTGGTGGAGCTCCCTTGACCCGGTGTCTAGAGCTATTGCGGCTCAAAGTCTGGTTGTACGTGTGGTACTGCGCTTCAAAGCTAAAGTCCTCCATATCCGCCTGTTCCACGACGCCCGTGACCACCTCCTTGCCGCTGCCGGTACGTAGAGGGTCCATCAGTGCCAGCTCCGAGGCTCCGCTCTGGGGGCCCACAAGCGGCGCTAGTGTCGACTCCACAGGAAGATTTACAGCCAATTGGGACTGCGTACCAGCCGCTAGGAAAGCCGCTTTGTTGGCTTGTTCCTGGCTGTCAGAGTGAGAAACAAAAGGCGCCGAGTTGACGACAGGTAGAGAGAGAGAGGACGAGTCAGTGGGGCGAGGCGACGCGGCGCGCACAAGCTCTTCGTCGTCGCTGGACGCGTAGGCACCGAGCGCCTCCATGGCGGATTGCAGATACTGGTGGGTGGTCGGGTACTGCAGCTCCACGGTGTGGTAGACGCAATGTGGTGTTCTGCACATATCTGTTGAAGTTGTACTGACTTTGCACACAAGCGACGTTGCCGTCGTCACGACGCGAACCATTTTTCACTCAGTAATGCGATTTAACGAGGGTATAGAATATTGCAGTATTGCGTAGCAACCATGCAAAGCGTAGGTCCGAAATGGCTACGCAATATACCGATACAAACAGGTTCTGGAGACGGGTTATGGCCGTTACGCGTTGTTGGGCTCCACCACCGGGCGCTCTACCATTTGCCATTTCGCGTGGAAGAGAGCGGATCCCGTGCCTTCGAACGTGGTGCACGCCGCGTATCCTCCCATCCAGAGCTCCATCCGTATCGTATCACCATGACAGACTCCGTACGGGACCTGCAGAAGGCGTTGCGCTCGGCGTCGCCTCAAATCACTGGCCGACGCGAGTCTGAACCGGGTTTCTCGGACTCGACGACGCCCAAGGCCTTCGACATCGCCGTGCCCGGAGGATTCCGCCGCCACCACCTGCAGACGACGCCTCGCCCCGCCGTGTCCAAAGCTCTGCGCGACCAGATCATCGACCGCATCAACAGCGTGTACGACCCGTTCATCGGCAGCATTCTGAGTCAGGACAATGACGAGTACGACGAGATGAACGTGGAGGAGCGCGCCAGGAGCTTGCTGATGACGCCGCCGCCGCTAAGTCTACCAGCGTATCGCCGCGCCCCCAATAAAGAGTGAGTTGGAAGCAGCTGAGCAGAGTGCAGTTGCAGTTGGCAGTCGGCTGACTCATGATTTGTGACATCATTTGTGTGCTTTGCAGATTGGGGGCACCGTCAGAGAGGACTGGGCTCATCAAGACGGAGCACGCCCCACCCAAGTCCAAGGACAGTGACAAGACGACGACGTTGTGGCACGCGCTGTTGACGCTGCTCAAGTCGTTTGTTGGAACGGGCATTCTCTTCTTGCCGGATGGATTCCGTAGTGGAGGAATCCTCTTCTCGCCGCTCTGTTTGGCGTTTGTTGCGGCGCTTACGCTGTATGCAATGCTGAGATTGCTGCAGTGCCGTGAATTGGTTGGTGGCACGTATGGTCATGTCGGATTCAAAGCGTACGGGTCGTGGGGACGCCGTATGGTGCAGATCTCGATCATCATGATGCAGGCTGGCTTTTGCTGCACGTACGTGATTTTCGTGGCACAAAATATGGCGGAGGTGCTGGCATTTTGGGGCCACGAAGTGGATACGTCTTTGCTCATTCTGCTGCAGATCGCCGTGTACATCCCGCTATCTTGGATCCGGTACATCAGCTACTTCTCTATCAGCAACCTCATTGCAGATGTGTTTATCCTGTACGGACTGGCCTTCATCCTTGGCAACAGCTTCTGGCTGCTTGCAACTCAAGGCCCAGCAAAAGATGTGGAGCTGTTCAATCAGCAGGATTACCCTGTCTTCATCGGCACTTCCATCTTCACGTTTGAGGGCATCGGTCTTGTGCTGCCAACGCAAAGCTCGTTGAACCAGGCGCGCCAGAAACGTTTCCCGCGCTTGTTAATATGGACGGTGGTGGGATTGCTTTTCTTCTACTCGTTCTTTGCCGGCATCAATTACGTGACTTTCGGCGGTGGCATCACTCCGATGGTCACATCTAGCCTGCCTCGCAATGGCTGGTCAAGTTCGGTGCAGTTCGGCTACGCATTTGCACAAATGCTGTCGTATCCTCTGTTCTTGTTTCCAGCCGTGAAGATAATGGAGGAGATGTTGGGGTTCCCTAGACGTGCTTCTGGCAAGAAAGTGGCCAAGAACTGCTTCCGCGCTGTGGCTGTGCTTGCCACTGTTTGTATCGCGTACTTTGGCCAAGACCGCCTCGACCTTTTCGTCTCGATTGTTGGCGCTTTTTGCTGTGGTACGTGTATGACGTGCATTTCTTGCAATCGACTCAACTAACGTTGCTCCTTGTACTCTATGGTCGAAAAGTTCCATTGAGTTTAGTGTATCCGCCACTATTCCATTTGAAGCTGAATCCGAATGCTTCGTGGATGGACAAGATCGTTGACTCGTTCGTGATCGTCGTGGGTCTGCTCACGTTCTTCTACGTTACGTACTCGAACCTTCAGTCGTGGAGCAAGTAACGCGAAGAACAATAAACGATCTCCGTCAACGCGAGTCCCTGAACGAACTCGAGCGCAACAAATGCCTTATTAGAGAAATGGAGACCGAGAACAAACTGCAGAACAACTTGGAATATGTCTGCAACGCAGTAATAGCAATAGCTAAAACTTAAAATGCACATTTCGATAACCAAGAGTCTTGATCACTCAACTTTCAAGTGCCCATTGCTATCTTGAAATAAAGCTTGACGCGAATTATCCTACTCTCGATTCTTGTGCCAGATACTACCTACGAGTGCAGCTTCAAACTTGCAAATTTCTAGGCACTTCAAACAAAAAAGCAATCGGTGCTAACCGAGACGGCCACTTTGGCCACCTTTAGGCTTCTAAACTGCTTAGTCGTCCTCCTCGACCTTGGGCGCCAGGTAGAAGCGCATGTAGCCCATGTCGCCGATAGCGTACTCGACGACCACCGGGATGCCCGGTGACATGCTGAGCGTCACGGTCTCTGAGAGGGGCGTGGCCTTGGCGAACATATTTAAATACCGGAGCGCAAACGTGAGCTCCACGGGCTCCTCCATGGTGATGATGACGCGGTCGCTCTCCTTCTCCGCCGCCGTGTTGTTCTTGAGCGTGATGTTACCAGCGCCCAAGTCGCCCGAAACGGAGAACTTGACGCCCTCCTTGCCCACGGCAATGGTGCACGTGTCGCCCATGGTCTGCAGGTCGCGGCAGATGCGCTGGAACTCGCCCGAGGGCATGCGCACCGTCGCCACATATTCCGTGCCGGGGATGCCCAAGTGTTCGCTGTCAATGTCCATCAACTTGAGCGAGAAGTCGGACACACGATCGCCGGCTGCCATAAACAAAAAGCATAAACATCTATTTTTAGCCACCCAGAGTTTCTTATTTGTGGCAATGTGGCAAAAGTACGTACAGGTGGCCTCGAACATGATGTTGAGCGCGTCGCCGTTGTCCTCGGCCGAGAGCGACAGGGCGTCATCGTTGCCCGAGCACTTGAGGATCTTGGACAGCGACGCCGTCTGCACGCCCAGTGAGATGTTGCGGTCGCAGCGGTAGTGCTCGAAGCCCTCGGCGCGCAGCAGCAGCGACACGAGCGACACGTGCGAGCCGTCCATGGACTGCAGCGCCAGGCCCGACTTGGTGCAGTCGATGTTGCCCTCCGAGATGAGGTCCTTCATGGCCTCCACGATGAGCTTGACGATGCGGCCCTGCGGTAGTCGCGCTTCGAACATGATTGCGTAGTGGGACGAATTGGGGGAGACCTGGAGCTGCTGAGGCAAATTGCCGACTGTTTGGTTGGTGTCGCAGTGCGAAAGGATTTTTGGCGCGAAAAGATCAGGGACGGAGGGCACGAAGAAAACAAACTGGGAGGTTGTATAAGGAGGGGAAGGGGTGAAAACTCTCCCGCCAAAAATGAATTTGCACGAATAGGAAGGAGGAGTGCAGAGTGGATTCTGATTGGTGGATAATGCGAACGTAACCTTGGCGTGTAACCCTGAATTCTGCGACTTGTGCGAAAGATCAGGACAGTTTGTCCAGGCGACCTGGACGTCTTGTGCGGTTGTTGGCTCGTGAATGAGATTGGGGAGCTGCAACGTGGTGCAATGTACCACCAGTATTGGAGATGCACAGATCTGCTAGACCCGAACTAGAGATTTTGGTGGCAGCTCGAGGACTTTCGGGTGTCTTGAGTGGCTTTGGTGCTCGTTGTGGTAGTGAATGCAGTTGTGGATTCGGTCTTGGCTTGGGTTTTCGTAGTGTTCCTGGGTGAAGTAGTTGTCGTGATGGCGGTAGCAGCGTTGACGGACCTGGAGGTGAGCGTGTGCGAACATAGGTGGAGGTAGGGATTTGGCCCATTTGGTTGTTGGTGCTTGGCGGAGTTCGTTGCAATCGAGACGATGAGGAGCTACGTAATGCTTTGACATCTTCTCTGCGACGCATGCGTCCTTGAGCAAGTTGTGGTCGGGACATTTCGTCGCTGGATAATTCTTTTGTGCTTTCCGAATTTGTGGGTGGAGGTTGGTCTGCTTCGTCTTGGTTGCTGCTTGTGCTGGGGGTCGTAGTCGACGCAGCGAACGATTTTGCAATGCGGCAATCATTTATGACATGTTGTTCCACGTCCGTGATACTGCTGAAATGCCCTTGAAAACAATAAACACACTCGATACTCGCCTGGTTTGAGGACTTGGTTTTCCGAGGGGGATGTGTGTTCACCACCTCAGAGGTTTTGTCAGGCATCATTGCAGCAGAATATTGCAGTGCTTCGCACTCAGCTTGATGCCGGCTGAAGTCTGCAATTTTAATGTAAGTTTTGCATACCTGCATCAATAAATGTGAGTTAGCGACCACCACCCGCGTTATAACTAGAAATTTCCACCTACATCACAACGCTCGGTTCGACTAGAGCACATTACAGAATGTTGCGCCATATCCTTCTTCTTGAAAGCTAATCCACACAGCAAACACTACAAGTACAAAACAAATATCACATCAAACGATCTTGATACGGTCAACTTCGGCGAATACGTACAGGAACTAAAGCTTGCTCGCAGCCATTTTTATCCAAGTGATCCTGTAGTTCTGCTCGCGTAAACACTACAAAACAAAAGTTGCACTTGTGTGACGCGATATGTTCCTGTTGT
Organism: Phytophthora cryptogea; assembly: GCA_000468175.2. Lineage (NCBI taxonomy): Eukaryota > Oomycota > Peronosporomycetes > Peronosporales > Peronosporaceae > Phytophthora > Phytophthora cryptogea. The sequence continues at coordinate 12,919 of AUWJ02018251.1, forward strand.
TGGTGTTCTGTCAGCGCCTCACTGCTTTCATAAAGATTACTGCAGTCCGGGCAATGCAGATGCTGGTATTCATCTGTACGAAGAACATTTTGGAGACAAACGGAGCAAATAAACTGCTGTAACTGCACTTTAGTTACGAATGTCGTGTCTGAGTATCAAAGTAGTTGTTTACCTTGTGATAAGCCGGATTCTTGGCGCAACGCAACGCGTGGATCTCCACATTCATCACGGAAACATCACTCAAACATAAATTACACGTTTGAACACTTGACTGGAAACCGTTGCACCTCAGTTGAGTAGTTTGCTCATCTTTCGTGCTTGTAGGCGCTTGTTTAATTGGTGACGATGCCAGTGCTGTTCCAAGAGTATATCCTCGAGTTGAAAAGGATCCTTGAGTAGAACGAAGTTGAGCAGCAAGTCTCGATGTACCCGCAGGACCAGCAATCGCATCAGTGGAAACAGGCTTTGACTGATTAGCTCGGACTCTTTGTTGGGCCTTCTGCAAGCTACACATCGAAATTGTGCCATGAGGTTTGACTTTTGAAGCCGGCGCATTGGACCCATCGGTGGCAATTGTACTGTCCACATAACCACCGTCCCGTAGCCTTCTCCCGTAGCATGATGCTGTGGATGAAGTGTTTTGTTGACACTCTGGCTTACTGGCGAATATAGGGGTAGAATCTGGAGAAGCTGGCTGAACATTATCACTTTCATTTGGCGATACCGATATACCCATCGACGGCCGTGTAGGATTAAATCCCTGCACAAAAAGCAGCGCTGGTGTGAGCTTTCGTTCACATTAAGTTTGCACTAAGCACTTTGGGAAGTATCCCGAACGCACCTCTGGAGGCATGAAATCCATCTGCAAGTCGACATCACCACATAAACTAACAACCGATGTAGGTTTGAGCTCTGCTACTCGAACGTAGTAGCGCTCACTCCCGTACTCAATTACAATAGTCGAGTTCATGCTCAGCACTGAGTATTTGCGCAATGCTGTCTCCATCAACAACTTGTGTACCTCGTGTCAGTGTGTTTCGGCATAGTGTCTACTGTCGAGATCTTACCTTTGGACCAATTTTTGCCGCGAGATCGAGAAATTGTGTTGTTTCGGGTTGCAAGCGGCAGTAGATACCGCGCGGGAGGTTGGCAACACTCGTTACAACAACTGAACCACCTTCGGGTAAATGAAGGTTCTGCATCAGCCAGTAGGGCAGGAAAGCTTGCCCATTAGGAGCACTAAACTCCTGAACGGAACAATATTGACGACTCCATTGATCCGAGCTCCTTTCTGGTCCACCCGCTCGAGCCTAGGCAGCACGGAATTTGAGTCATCGTTATATGGTTTCGTGTAAGTGATACGCTCGTTGAGTAATTGCACTGCATACCGTAAAGAAAAATGGCGTAGGGATCTTCAGACACTGTAACTCAAGCAAGATATTCTTTACGACTAAGTTAGGCAATATATACAAGTACCAATTGATGATAGGGAGTAATGTACCGGTGGTAGAACAATTTTGTCGCCAAACTCGAGGTGGGGCATGTCTAGCAGTTTAAGTAGGGAGTGTGAACCATTATTTTTATTTTACTTTTTGCAGGTTGAGAGAGTAGTACCAATACATGCAACAGAAAAACATTGCAGCTTGTGTGACGGGGGTGGAGCTTTGCTAAGAGGACTACGATCATTGAAACATGGCTGCAACCTCCGCTTCGGCACATCCATTGTTGAAATCGAGTGGCAAAACTACCATCGACTAATTTTACACTTCACGTTTTGCTCAAGAACCTGTTTTGGAAGACTGAAAGCAAACATTTCGGTTCTAGCTGAGTACAATTCGAATCGCTTTGACAAACTCGTGCATCATCGTAAACATCACAACAATACTTCGTTTGCGCACCATATCACCGACGAAGTGGATCGACTCAACCAAACATGAACTTCCAGGAGCAAAATAATGTCCTGGTGCATCGTCAGCGGTGAAGTGATCGACTTGGATTACGCACGTTCGTCTTTCACCTCCAGGGACAACCGATTTCCTCGCACGCTGGTGAAAGTGCCATCGCAATGGAGACCTCATTCCTCAATATTCCACTAACTTCACATGCATCCCCCAACACCTCCACCGCCACTACGATGAGCCTCGACATTCCGACCAAGACGCTTCCAAGCGGAGCTAAGATTCCTATGGTTGGATTGGGCGTCTACCTGTCGAAGCCCGGTGCTGAAGCCTACAATGCCGTGCTGCACTTGGTTATCGCCACATTGATACAGCACAATTCTATGGCAACGAAGCTGACGTCGGTCGTGCCATTCGCGACTCCGGGATCCCTCGTGAGGAAGTTTTCGTGACCACCAAACTATTCATCACCAATTGGGGATACCAAAAAGCTCTGCAAGTGACCAAAGAGAGCAACGACAAACTCGGACTCGGGTACATGGACTTGTATCTGCTCCACGCTCCTGGAGATGTCTCGACTCGCGAGGAGTCTTGGCGTGCTCTGGAAGAACTCCACGATGCTGGCATGCCGAAAGACATCGGAGTCTCAAACTTCAGTGAGGCGCATCTGGAGAAGTTCCCGAAAACTGCCAGAGTGAAGCCCTGCGTGAATCAAGTGGAGCTGCATCCGTGGATGATGCGTCCGACGTTGGTCAAGTACTGCGAGGAGCACGACAATCTGCTCCAGGCGTACTCACCCTTGGCGAAAGCTCGCAAGTATGGAGGACCCCACTCCTCTGGACGTTGCGAACGAAGTGGGGGCTACACCCGCTCTGTTGGATGGTGGCGTTCAGTTTGGTCAGCGATTCCATCACGCTCCCAAAGTCTTCCAATGTCGAACGTCAGAAGACCAACCTTGAAGGAGCGAAAGTCAAGTTGACCTCTGATCAAGTCGCGAAACTTGCAGCTGTCGACGAGAATCTGACGGTCGCCTGGAACGTCATTAATGAACGTGCCGTGTAGTCATCTGAACTCTGCAAACCATCACTAATAGCTGTTGCTCTAGTGTCAATTCGAATTGCTCCATGACGTGGTAAAGTTGATGGTTTTTCCATTAGCCAGCAGCACTGACTCAAAGCCAATGACACTCGACAAGATTTGCTGGTCAAGTGCAGTCACATGACGTCAGCCCCACCGTTTACATCAGCAAATCGCCAACTGCCACGTGAGACTTTGGCCATTCTTCAATCTGCCAGTTAGTACACAAGCGTCTGAGTTCCAAGCCCAAATGAATGCAAACATCGAGACCAAGACGCTGCCCAGTGGAGCCAAAATCCCCGTCGTCGGGTTGGGCGTGTACCAGTCGGAGCCCGGTCCCGAGACTTACAACGCTGTTCTGTTAGCATTGAAGCTCGGGTACCGCCACATTGACACTGCTCAGTACTACGAGAACGAGGCGGACGTCGGACGTGCTGTGAAAGACTCAGGTGTTCCCCGTGACGAAGTTTTCATCACGAGCAAGTTGTTCCTCACCAATTGGGGGTATGAGAAGACCCTGACCAGCACCAAAGCTAGTAACGAGAAGATCGGGCTCGGATACATTGACCTGTACTTGTTGCATGCACCGGGTGACGTTGCTACCCGTGACGAGACTTGGCGTGCTCTTGAAGAGCTCCAGGAACAGGGAATCTTAAAGGACATTGGCGTGTCCAACTTTGGTGAAGCTCATCTGGAGAAGCTCCTCAAGACGGCCAAGGTGAAGCCTGCAGTGAACCAAGTGGAGCTGCACCCGTGGCTGACACGTACGTCACTGGTTAAGTACTGCCAGGAGCACGACATCTTGTTGGAGGCATATTCTCCACTGGCCAAGGCTGCTAAACTCACGGACCCGACACTAAATGAAGTGGCGAAAGAGGTGGGGGCCACACCTGCTCAGGTCTTGGTGGCTTTCAGTCTGGCGAACGACTTTATCACGTTGCCCAAGTCGGTGCACGAGGAACGTCAGAAGGCCAACTTGGATGCTGCTAACATCAAGTTGACACCAGAGCAAGTTGCAAAGCTTGCGGCTTTGGACGAGTACCTCGTGACGGGCTGGGACCCGATCAAGGACCACGCGGTGTAAGGAGTATTGACATTGAAGTCTGCAACATTTGCATGTAGCACACTGTTTGGATTCACAATGATTTCAGTCTACAGTTGAGACTGGTTCCTTTCAAAGTGCTCAATATCTCGTTGTCTTTCCAGTCGCAGATCAATCACAGACTCCAGGCGCTCAGTTTGTGTGTTGTGTACGTACCTCGAGTGGAGCTTCTCCAATGACACGTGCACCAAGAGTTACTGAGATGGGTAAACACTAGGCTTGGCCAAAAACACAATCTTTTCCTGGAGAGCCATGCACGAGTAACGCAGATCACTTCTCGATTTTCCAGCTACAACACCGACATCCCTTAATCTACAGTTAACGTTACCATCAAGTCTATCGTCGATCATGAGTGTGAACATCCCGTCTAAACAACTGCCAAGTGGAGCTAAGATTCCGATTGTTGGGTTGGTTGTGTACCAGTCGGAACCTGGGCCCGAGACGTACAACGCTGTGCTTTCGGCGCTCCAGTTGGGCTACCGCCACATCGACACTGCTCAGTACTACGACAACGAGGAAGACGTTGGTCGTGCTATTCGGGATTCCGGGATCCCACGTTACGAGGTTTTCGTGACCAGCAAGTTGTCCATTTTCAATTGGGGATACGAGAAAGCACTGGAAGCCACGAAAGCCAGCAACAAGAAACTTGGGCTCGGGTACATCGACCTCTTGATCCTTCATGCTCCAGGCGAAGTAACAACACGCGACGAGCGGTGGCGCGCTATGGAAGAACTTCAAGAGCAAGGAATTCTGCAGGACATTGGTGTCTCGAACTTCAGAGTCGCCCATCTTGAGAAGCTCTTGAAGACGGTCAAGGTGAAGCCCGCAGTGAACCAGATCGAGCTCCACCCGTGGCTCATGCGACCATCGTTGGTGAAGTATTGCAAGGAGAACGGTATTCTCCTCGAAGCGTACTCGCCTTTAGCGCGAGCTCAGAAAATGACCGACCCGACGCTTGTCGACATCACCAACGAGGTGGACGCCACACCTGCTCAAGTGCTGGTGGCGTTCAGTCTGGCCAACGACTTCATGGTGCTCCCAAAGTCTGTGAGCGCTGAGCGTCAGAAGTCAAACCTCGAGGGTGCCAACATCAAGTTGACGGCTGCGCAAGTTGAGAAGCTCGCAGCTTTGGACGAATACCTGGTCACCGCATGGGACCCAATCAAGGAGCACGCTGTGTAGATATCCTAGCACGACCAGAGCAATGAGCACCATGTTTCATCTCGTCATGTTCACAATGTTGATGGCTTTGTCGAGCTGTTGAGACCCTCGAGCTTCTTCTGAGCTCGTGCTCGCTCCCGTTCATCCATGCGGTCCCTCGACCGCGCAGTTCCCAACATGATGGACTTGAGTGCCGATGCATTGGGCGCAATACGGCGTGGCTTACAGCCTTCTACAGCGTTTGCACTATCCACACGGCGAATTCTGCGCGTTTCCTGCTGTCCACGAGTTAGTATGGAAAGTCAACATTGCATAACTTTCGATCTAGACCTACCTGAGCAGTGCCGAAGGTATCACCATGACGTCCAGCATCTCGGCTACCTCTGGAGCGTGAGCGGGAGCGTTGGCGACGTCTGGTGCGATGACTACGCCCAGTTCTCTGCGGACTTCGACTGCGACTGCGTCTTGTCGATTCTTGACGTCTAGGGCGGCGATTTCGACGCAAAAAGCGGGGAGAAGCATCAGGAGACCTTGAACTTGCTCGTGAGCTGCTTGAGGACCGCCGCCGCCGCCTGCTTCGCCCTCGCGTCGAGCTGGAGCGTCGCCGGGTGTCACGCGCGTCCATCTCTAATGCGATAACTCCCTCGCTTGAGTGACGGGCGATTTACATGGAGATGTGCTGCCTCTGAAACAACATATGAGCTGAAGGGACAGCTGACTGGAGTTAATATGGTTCGTGTCCCCTATCTTCCTATGCGGGTTGTGTGTGCGTTGTGGTACAGTGGTACCTCGCCCTGCACGCATTCACGCGAGCGATTGTGACCTGCACGCTGACCACCATTTCCAGAACTTCCCAGTCAACAACAACAGCGGCAACGCTCCGTATGCGGAGATAGGTTCATTCACTTTCCGCCTTCACTTGTGCCCGACCCCTTTCTATCGTTAATCGTAGCGAAAAGCAGCGCAAACGGCCGCTATTTCCAGCCATGGCTGACTCGAGTCCCTGCCACGAACCAGAACCCGAGAGAAAAACCTCGAGTGAATTGGGCTCTCCAACGTCTACCGCCACCGTCTCGGAGGCCTCGACGTGCATGGCGTCGCCCTGTTTCTCGTTCATATTCGGAGCCACCCCTGGCCCGGAAGGCCGCAAAAGCTCCGCGGGGTCCTCCGTCTTCGACGAATTGGGGGACGCCCCCGTACAGCAAATGCCCGACCTGGACCTGACCAACCCGTCAATGGAGAATACCGGTACCCAGTCGTTACCGTACCAAGGGACACTGAGTCCTCGACAGCAGAGTGGGAAACGGTATTATGGCGGATACCTGCAGCACCGAGTGCCGATGGCTGCGGGGCTGCTCAAAAGCTGGAAACCCAAGTACTTTCGCCTTCGAGAACACGGATTGGTGTGCCACAAGACGCAGGACGCTGCCACGCCGTTATTTGAAGTGCATTTCACGCCCCATTCGGTGTTGGTGCAGGATAAAGCGCACGGAGATCGGACGTCCAGTAACAGCAGCTTTAACAGCTCTCCCAAGCCATTAAATGTGGCCAGACAATCGTCAAAAGCAGGGGAGCAGATGGACAAGTGTGGACGATCGTCGTGGCCGAACAGGACGGCGTCGAGCACGGGTTCGTTGGTTTTAATTCTCAAACACGTTGAGGTTACGGGCTGTGAAACACCCGCCAAGTCCGTGGAAGTGCCAATGTTTTTGAAAGTAGAAGATGAAGCAGATCACGCGGCGTGGACGGAATGTCTGCGCTACATGATTGATGCACACAAACGCGCTCTGTTTCAATCAAGCCACCAGGACGATCAGAGCGATGAGGATACGGACATGACTTCTCCCTCTCAGTCTCATCCGAGCGGCAGCACGACGTCGACGGATTCGCCGACTCGTCAAAGATCGAACAGCAACGCACAGGAGGTGCCCAAAATGCCTCGACGTCGACGTAGCAGTGGCTCGGCGGTGGTTCCGGACATACTGAACGACTCGGTGCAGGTGGAGACGTTCGACGCCTTTTCTGCTAAATATTTGTTGATGAAGGAGATCGGGGAAGGCTCCTTTTCGATCGTTCACCGGGCCGTGAATCGCATGACGGGCCAGTTGTGCGCAGTCAAGTGCTGCAAAATTTGTCCTGCGCTGGAAGAAGAGGAGCGACTTTTAAGAACGTTGTCGCACCCGAACGTGGTCAGCCTTGAGGGTGTGTACGATCGCGACACGAATCTTCACTACGTCGTCATGGACTACTTGAAGGACGGCGATCTATGTGACTTGCTCATTGAACGCCAGCGTCTTGACGAACCAGAGGCTCGCCGCATCATTCGACAGGTTGTTCAGGGTCTTGCCTATCTGCACCGCCGCTGTGTGCTGCATCGTGACATCAAACCAGAAAACATTTTGATTCACGGCAATATCGTCAAGATTGCAGACTTCGGACTGGCGAAGGAGCTCCCACAGCCGACAACTATGCTGAAGCGAAGCTGCGGTACAATGGAGTATGCAGCTCCTGAATTACTCTGTGGCCGCCCTTATGGTCTCAAGTCTGACGTCTTCAGCCTTGGCGTCGTTCTGTATGTGCTGCTCTTCGGCGCATTCCCGTTCAGCGTGGAGTCTGCAGCTGCTCTGCAGTGCATGGATCACTTTCCAACCGGTGTTGACGTGCGAGATATGAGCTGTTTAAACCCGTGTAATGCACAGTGGCGTATGGTGACCCCTTTAGCGCAGGACGTGCTGCTAAAGATGCTGAAGACCAATGACACCGAGCGCATTTCCGCTGAAGAGTTGCTGGGCCATCCTTGGTTCGATGCCGTAGATGAAATGTCTGGTTCCGGCTATGCTGGCAGTTCCCCTGAAGACTTTGAAATTGCTCGTATTGAGGACTGCGAAGAGCTGGGGTTTGCAGAGCTGCTTTCGCGTGGATTCAAAGTCGTTAAGTATAGCAACAAGGAGTCAACGACACCCCACTCCACCACCATAGGCATCAATTTTATGGAGGAGTGTATCACGTGGACTGCCCGTAAAAACACAATGCTGACAAAGGTGTCTAGCAACATCAGCGACAACGGAACAGCAGGAAGTGCTACACGGGGGCGTGCCATCCCGCTCCGTGAGGTGAAAGAGATCAGGGAGGGACATTCGACGGACGCGTTCGTGTCAGCAACACGCAAAGACGCAAAGTCCATGCCACCCCCAGAACTTTGTCTTTCCATCGTTTGCCCATGGCGAACGCTCGACCTTGTCGTCGAAGCCCCCACCCAACGTGAGTTCATGGTGCGCAGCCTTCGACGCCTGCTGCCGCCGTCGCCACAGTAATTGAACCCAGCAAAATTGCAGTGACAGCACGTTGTAATATTATAAAGCGTCCGTCATGCCTTTGTACTTTCATAGTTCTTTTCTAATCGATAGTGAACGTCTCGAGTTCTTCATTCTTCACATGTTCCTCTGAAAGTCCGTGCTTTTCCAGAAACTGCAAGCAGAAGAGAAGCTGTTGTAGATATTCACGGAACTCCAGAACATGCTCATCTCGGAACATAGTCGTTGTCAAATTCGATGTCAAGTTGCTCTCCAGTTCTTCCCGAGTCATTCCCGCAGGAAACAGACGTACGATCGATGCAGCATACATGAGCAGAAACACTCCACAGTCTGAGCTATTACTTTGCAAAGGGATCTATCATGGTTCAGGTCACACAGATTGCATCAGTATCCGTACACACAGAATATCACTTATAGTCAGTAACTTACGTTGGGCTCCACGAGATGAATGCTCTCCGAGTCAAAAGTCGTCACGATGGTTTCCTCCTCCTCAACATCTTCACTCGCTGTACTCGTTCGCTTTACTGACCCAACAACAGTGGTTGAGGCATACCGTGCTTTCCATTCACATTCGAGATAGTTTCGTAGCATTTTTGTAAACTTTTTCTTCCGATGACAGCGAAGAGAGTCCAGAAACAGAAGGCAAGGAGGATATGTTCTCCGATCTTCTTGACATGACGATAGTTCCTCCTCTTCAATCTTCTCTTCAGTGCTGCCAGCACCCATTGCTTCCGAGGTTCCTTCTCCGCTGCCGTCGCCACCATCAACTAAATCCACAATTTCTCGCTTGACGACACTTTTCACATCAGGATGTAATCGGCGACGGCGTCTTATTTTTCTGCGCGTTTTGATAATAGCGGAACCTGGATTGCAAAACACTGCGATGCTCCAGTGAAAACTACGGTCACAGCACGAGTAAAAAAATATCAGATTTCAGCGATTCAGCCTCCCCAACAAACTAATCGTACCTGTCGTTTATAGGAATAAATAAAAATCGTTTGCTGAAGAGATTGGCCTCCTTTTGTGTCCAACGAGCCACTCGTGCAAATCGCTCATCAGGGTCGTTAGTTGCTAGTTCATGAGCACCATTGGTACCATTAAGCTGCGTGAAAAAGTGCGAGGTGAAGAAATACATTTGCTGCTGCTGCCACGAGTCCAAATGACGCCATATAAATCTGCGCGTAGTCGACGTAGTACAACCGTCAGGTCTCACATCGCAAGTGTTCATACTACAGCGACTTACCTTAGGTAGAAGTCGATGATATTATCATTCAAGAACTCCCCCGGGACAAGCCGGTCCACATCACCAAGTGTCACCGATATTCGTCCAGATGTATCCGATCCATCGTACGGATACGTAAACAATACTTCATTGCGACGGCTTTCTATTCTTCTTCGTTTCAACCGTTCGTCGTCTCGCCGGCTAGATGCCGCTCGCTTCTTGTTTTCCACCATTTCATTCGACTTCTCCTCTTGGTGTACTGGAGGGACAGTAGATGCCTCCGCTAACGAATCTCTGTTGCTCGACTCATCTTGAGTGTTTTGAATGATAACAACCGTTTCATCGTTGCTGTCTGCACTAGCTAAACCATACTTAGCCCTGCCAGGGTCTGCTTCATCAACTTGAATAGGGGCTTTATCCTCCCATACATCTGCCGATACGCCGCGACTTCCCCGCGACAAATCCAAAGTCCGCCCCCTGTTAGACCCACCGTAATCTCGAATAACTGAAGGATTTTCGTCCTGTTCCAAAACAGAGGATCGTGATACCGGCTGAAAAAAATGCGTCACGCTACCAAGAGCGCGTTTGGCACCGTTGCCCATCAACGACACGAGACCTCGACCCACCCCGTTAGATACAGCAGTCGAAGAGGAACCGCTTCTCAGCTCGCGACGCGGAAGCCGTGATTTGTGGTCAGCATCCCATTTTGAAAAATCCCGAATTTCATCCTCTCTACCCACAACAAAAAAAGCGTTAGATAAGGACAGCTTTTCACACATTCTCGATCCACTCACGATAGCTGCTCTCGGAAGAGGTGTGCCAGCATCCGGTTGTTGTCACCCATGCTTTGGCAGCGCATGTAGTCCATTTCCTTGTCGAAGTAAAACACGACACCATACACCTCTGCATGAACCATATCATGCTGCGGTTAGCACAGTGCACCTCAACATACAAGCGCCATTCTCCTCAAGTACATACTAGGAGACTGCACCACCACTTCGTTTTTCTGAGAGCACGTTCTCGCGAAGACCTGGTCGTAAAAATCTGCCAGCAATGACCTGCCCTTGGTCGTATCCATCTGCAGCAGTAAAATATACGGCGGACGTTGCACCCGCGAAAAACTAAACAACAAAACCCCAAAACTCCAATCAGCCACTTCCAACCGCCTACATTTCCCCCACTGCACGCACCAGAACCTCCCCATGTGCGCGTACTTGACGTGTCCCTCCCATTTCCTCGTGTCGCCCTTCCAGAGCGTGAGCAGCACGCGGTCCTCGCCAAAGTCGAGCTCGCACCTGTCGTACCTTTCCCCGCAGATGTTGGTGCGCGCTGCCGAGATGACTTCGTGCGGCTCGTCCTTGGCTGGAGAGCTGTGTGCGCTGCTGTTGCTGGTGGCACGAATGCCGCTGTAGCTGAAGCCCAGTCGGCTTCTCTTCTCGGGCGTCACGTTGGCGTTGAAGAAGAAGTTGAGGCCATTCTGCGTGCGCTCGGGCGACGCGTCGACGCTGCTGACGTCATCGTTCTTGTGCTCGCTCTGCTTCTTCTCGCTCTCGTCGCTGCTGCCGTCGCGCAGCTCCTGAGTGCGGCGATCCAAGAGTGATGGTCGTGGCTCAAACAGTGCGGAATTGGCTTCGGCGTCGTCCCCAGAGTCGCCATCCACGTCGATGGGCGAGAACGGAGACGTGCGGGACGGAGGATGGCGCGTCGGGGACGCCTGCGGAGCCGTGTGCGTGTGCGGCGGAGAGGGCACCAAGCTGAGCCGCATGGACGCCGCGCCCTTCCTGCTGGTGCTGGAGGAAGTGCAAAAGTATTTACAGTAGGTCGCGTTATGGTGACTACCTTTCGTGACTACCGACAACCGGTCAGTATTGACTTTCGGGTAGTCCAATAAAAATCATGTTGGAAGAGGGTGTGAAGTATGCTGCATGATGGGATTGACGACGGGCACGACGGTGGATTTGTCCGACGTGCCTGCTTTCGTGCCAACACCTAACGCTCGACGGTGTATGCGTGTGCCTAAGGACGGGGTGCTGCAGATGGGAAGGGGGGTTCAAGGAGCCGAGCGGCCCGGACGGATTCGCCGCAGTAATGCCCTGCGGGGGACTGTCACCTGCAGAGCGAAGGGCGTCCTGGCGAGGAGGAGGAATCAGTCGGCGCCGGCCTCGTTCGGGTTCTCGTAACGCAATAACGGCAGAAAAGGACGCTGGCGGCTCCCACGTGCCCAGCTGGGCGCGACCGGTAAGACAGCGCTTTGCGCAAGGTGCGGCGCCTGCGGTGACCCATATGGACCGTAGCGCGATGGGGAGAGCGCCACCACGCCGTGGTCCACGGCGCCGTGATGCCGCGCGTCGAGTGATCTTGCTCCGCGCCGAGCGAAGCCATACAAAGGCGAAAATGGAACGCCTTTGGACCAATAGGGCTCGGGCTACGCCGGACGCGTATACCTCCGTATACACTCGTCAATGCGAGGCTTCATGCTGCCTCAACATCAGCACAACATGGCTCGCAGCGTTCACCTCTGCTTGAAGAAGCTCTACCGCGAAAGCCCGCTGTCGTTGCGAGCGAGACGGCTGCCGCGATTTGACTGCGGCCGATTGACGCAATCCGTAGACTGACCTGAGGCCTTTCGCCTGCCACTTCCAAAAAGCCCGAATTTTCTTTGTTGTAATGGCGTCGATCTTGAAGAGAATCGGCTGGCCAACTTTCCGTATTCTCGCGCCACCGACCAGCGTATACGCGTATCCGGCGAGTATACGCCCAGCAGGCACAGCGAAATCCAGTCGGTGTCGGCAGATTTGCTATCGCACCCGATCCGTCGGTGGCCACAGCATTTTTCGCAGAGTCGCCGCGATTCGCCATAATTCGGGCCGTTACAGATGCCAGGCTTCCTCCAGTTTTTCCCCCACTGGGCTTTTGTATAGGCCCCTGCCGCCCCTGTCCCAGACGCGCGAGCTGCGGTTTTCTTCCCCCCTCCCTCCATCGCAGTCCGGGACCTCATTTCCGCTTTCGCTCCATGGCGCGCAGTTCGTCCCCGGTCTTTAACGAAGCTCCGCCCGCCGCCGACCCCGCCGAGCCCATGGTGACCAAGGCCTCCACCTCCTCCAGCGCGCCTTCCGCGGACGCCAGCGTGTCCTCGGCCTCGACCACCGCCACAGCCACGGCCTCGTCCACCGTCGTGGCCACGACGCCCGCCCCGACACCTAGCAGCGACTGTCTCAAGGCCTCGGGCGGCGGCGCCTCCCCGTCTAGCGTGGACGCCTCCCCAGAAGCCTCAGCGCCGACTTCACCCCCGCGATTTGCGCGCGTGCCGCCTGCCGTGCTGCAGAGCGTCAAAGCGTCGCTGACATATCGGAAGAGTTGCCTGAAGCGCTCCAAGTCGGTGCTGCCTCCCTCTCCGTTTACTGAAGACAAGTCAGCGGTGAAGAAGATTGAGGAGTCTGCAGCGAAGAAGGAGGACGCCAAACCCGTGCAGAAGAACCGCCGACGCTGCTGGGAGTGCAAGGTGAAGGTCGGTCTCACGGCCGTCATGTGCCGCTGCGATTACACTTTCTGCAACAAACACCGGTACGCTGAGGAGCACCACTGCGTGTTCAACTTTAAGACGGCCGGCAAACGCAAGCTCGAGGAGGAGAACCCCGTTGTGGTGCCCAGGAAGGTGGCACGGATCAATTAAAGCGACGGAGAGAGGATGGGTTAACAAAGCCTCATTTCCATCTCTCCTTGGGTTGAACCGCCCAATGACCGTTTGGGTCTTTTGGTGATCCCGCGCTCCTGGTGACATCTGGTTCTAGTCCCCGTGGCCCAAGTTTCGTGTCCGACTCGTGCAATTTTTCCCACCTCCAACTGATAGAAAAGAAGTCGGGGGCCGCAGCCGCCCTTTTGCGCTTCGAGCTTTTGCGCTTCGAGCCCGTGAGACGATCAGACGCCCCGATGTGTGGACGCCTCTAGAGCTGCGAGAAGCGGTTGTGCCCCCACAGTAGTTTAATAGCAGGCAGGCGTGGCTGCCACCCTCCGCCTCGTGTCCCGCCGCGTTCTCAGCGTAGTGCACGCTCCAGTTCAGCGCGGACCGAGCTTTAAGACGGAGTTTAAGTATAGTATTTCTGCAACAATCTGTCCCTTTCTGGCTGTCTACTTTGTTTGGCGTCTTATCGCGAGCACCTTCTGGGTGCCGTGCATGCATTCTCCATGCATTCTCGAGCGTGTGCGATGGGGGGCGAGGGAATCAAGCGTAACGAAGAAACCAGTGCGCTAAAACAGGCGACGGCGAAGGTATGTTCGAGAAGGAGCATCCTCTGCCGCCCGCGACGCGACGCTCACAGGTTAGGTTTCTATATTGATGATCAAGCTCTATCCATCCGGTTCGGTTCTCACACGGGCAAGTTCCACGAGCGAGTTGTCCACGCCACCAGCGACTTGAACGGGTTGCGCTGGCCGTCCATTGCTCTTGCGAACGGCATTTGCGTCTCGTGCTCGCGTCTCGTGGCCTCCGCGGGCGTCTCCATCTCGAGTTTGCTGGCTTGGTCCCACTCGAGGAGCTGTGCGACGGCGTCCGGCATGACCGTGGGCAGGTTCTGCAGCGCCTCGGCGTCGCCGCCAAAGACTTCGGCGTACAATGTCGCGGCCGAGACCTTGTCGCCGTCCTGCCTGCAGCTGGCGCGACATAGGCCCTCGGCGTACAGTTTGCCCGTGGTGGGGCACTGGAACTTGTGCAGGAAGTACATCCACTCGGCGTCCGCGAACACGAGCTGCGAGCGGATCTCGTAGGGCCGGAAGGGCGGGATCGGGTGCCGGAAGCGCACGGCCTGCGAGGCCACGAGTAACGCTCGGCGGTGGCGCGCCACGTTGCCCAGAATCCCCGTCACTCTGAAAGGCAGAAACACAAAATGAGAAAAGAGATGGTCGGACGTTGTAAAGAGGTTTAGTTTCGACGGACGCAATGAAATGCCAGCGCGCGAGCTCCATGTTGAAGAGGTACGAGGCGTTGTTCAGATGCAGGTTGATGTCGCAGTCCAAAAAGCCCGGGCGTGCGCGCCAGACCGACGGGTACGCGAAACCCATACCCGGTCGGATGCGGGTCTTATTCACCGCGCGGTGCACCAGCCCGGCACCCACATTCCAGAGGATGCGTCCTACCATCGAGTCGAATCGCAAGTGTTGGGCCATCACGCCAGACGAGTACTGTACCGTAAACGCGGCACACTTCATTTGGACGTGGAATTTGACGTGAAAATTGACGATTCACGGATGCGCCTCGACTACTCGCATACGGCTACGGTCGGTTCATGGACTTGTGCAGCTCGTGCCACACGCGAGCCCAGAACGTCTCGGGCGTGGGTGGAGCTGGATTGGCCTCGAGTTCCTGCTCGGCTTTCTTGCCAGCGTCGCTCATACTGGTCGTACAAGCTGCGTCCCAGTCCAAAAATCCCTTCACGACTGGAGGCACCTCCGTGGGCGCTTCGAGTGCCTCGCCGTCGTTCACTTCGGCGAACATGCGATTCGCTGACACCCGACGACGGCCTCTCATCACGACGCCACGCACGAGCCCTTCAGCGAACTGCTTGCCGGTAGTAGGATCTTCGAACCGGTGCAAAATGTAGATCCAGTCATCGTCCCAATGCACCACCTGCGTCTTGATCTCGTACGCGTGGAACGGAGGGATCGCGTAGCGGTAGCGGATGGCTTGCGAGCCCACGAGTATCATGCGGCGGTTCTTGATCGCCTGCCACAGAATGCCATTGGCACTGATACGAAGCAACAGTCAATGCACTACACGGAGCAACAATTGATAAAAGAATGCACAGCTACGTACGCGCAAAGGTGCCAACGCGCCAGCTCCATGCTGTAGAGGTACGACGAGTTGTTAAGGTGCAGGTTTACATCGCAGTCCAGCAAACCTGTACGTCCTCTCCAGACCGACGGCTGACTCACGCCCAGGACGCCTTTGCTCAACGACCGCTTGTTCACCAGCCCATACACGAGCCCCGAGCCGATGTTCCAGAACGAGCGAAGCACCATTTTCAAGCAGCAGAGACTTTTCCCAAACTGATTCTGACAGCCTGGCCCCACGTTTCTACGTGCGGTGATTGGTTGATAGCTTCAACCAAATGTAGCCATGTTCCGTACGGCAAGTTGTTTCTAGTAGAACAGTGGAGGTGACATGTCAACCTTGAACTCTAAATCGTAGCAGTAGCGATAACTGCTGTGGACACTTGCTGAGGTCACCAAGTCAAAAGCAGACGTCGTGCATCCGTCAGAGCGGTTTCTCAGAACCACTGGACGGTCCAGTGGACCATTTCCAAGTCCCCTTTTGCAGCAACTTCATCCAAAGCATCCGTCGTACACCCCTCAGATCGATGAGAGTGCAAGTACTGTACTACATCCTTATGCCCGTTCACCGCAGCCACATCCATCGCTTTCGTTGTGCAACCTTCTGATCGGTGTGTGTCAAGCCACTTTACAACATCCAAATGCCCGTTTTCAGCAGCAGCATCCATCGCTTTCGTTGTGCAGCTTTCGGATCGGTTTTGATGCAACCATGTCACCACTTCCAAACGCCCATTCTCAGCTGCAGAGTCCATTGCCTGAGGTGTACAGCGTGCGTATCGATCTCGCTGATGAGAAGGCTCTGCACCAAAATCCTTTCGCTTATTCCGAGAGGAAAAATCAATAATGTGCAAGAACTCAAGTACATCGAGGTGGCCATTGCTCGCAGCAGCATCCATTGTTGTAATCCCATTTAATACCCACCTGTAGTCACGAAAAAGATTAAGATGGGGTCATCGGAGTACTGTTCATAAAGCCATTTAACAAGTTCGATCTAGCCGCCATCAGCATGACATAGGATAGATCATGTAAACTTCCAGCCTGCTCAAAGCCGCGATCAACCACTGCATCGCAGCCAGTTGGCCATGTTTGCAAGCTACTCTCATAGCGACCAGAACGTTTTTGTTGCGAATCCTTTCTGGCTCGGTAATGAGGCTTGAAATTGCCGGACGCCATTCGCGAACCATCAACCACTGCACAAACTCGAGATCCCCTTGCTGCACTGCTTCACAAACACCTTCTTCTGGTATATAACCTTCCCTTTCCATGATGCAGCGTAGAATTTCTCTCCGGGTCGGCCATTCTTCTTGCAAGCACTCCGAATCTGGATAATAAAAGTTTTCGATGTCAAACCGTTTGTCCACAGCACGAAGACTCTCTATGCGCTGACTGTGATTGATGGTGGTCTCAACTAGCCAGTGCACAACGTCCCAATGTCGATTGAATGCTGGATATTCCACAACCAAATCAAACCCTGTTGTATTATTTTGCTTGTGTAGTCTCTGGAGCAACCACAAGTAGCCTCGTCCAGCGATGTCCATCATAACTGAACCCGATACTTGGCAATCAGAAAAGTGATCCAACACCCACTCTATCAAAGCTCGGTCTTCTTGTTTTACTGCTTCACCCAGAGCTTCAGAAAACTCCCATCGTCTATAACGTGGTTCGCATTGAACAAGTCTCGCCACCGTCCAGTTACTTCTCTTAGCAGTTACTTCTCTTAGCGTCATGAATACTTTTTCTCCAGATGTGATCCAGTAAATCCACCGATCCCAGTAAACAAGCTCGAGCAAATGTCATGTCTGCGATGAGGTAGTCCGTGATGATGGGGGTGACGATCTCAGTGGGTAGTTTGTCGCGCAGGACAACGTTCACTACTGTGAGTTTGATAGGCATGTCTGATGCGTCTTGTGGCTTGGCGCAAAACGAAGAATGGATCGATGGGGGGGACGCTGCGCCTCCTTGAAGATATGCTGATTGGCGTTGACCGGTTATTTCTTGACGAATTGTACCATGTGCATGAACTCTTCAAAGGAAGTCGTGGGCCAAGCTAGCACGGGTAATATTTACTCGGAAATCATGGTACTCCGTGGCTTCGGAGTCATGTAGTCGTCCCCATATGCCTCCTTCAAAAAGAAATCTGGATCCGCCACCGTGTCGAACAGCATGTCGTTTATCTTCTCCTGAGAGAACGGTTGAACCTTTTCACTCGGCAACATACTGCCATTGCTGGCATTGAGTTCCTGCAGGTACCAATGTTCACTGTCAATTTGCTTCATCTTGTACAGATCCACGTATGGCACATCGAAGTCCTCGCTAAGAGGCAAGTTGGGGTCATACAAGCGACCAGCCAGTGGATGTGTTGGCGCAACACACACACGCCAAATACCCATACGGAAGATGTGGTAACCCTTTCTTCGGAGCGCGAGTCGCAGCGGATCAAATTGGGCAAAGTCATCCACGTAACCAATGTCTGCATCTTCAGTGAATGGAATCATTGCTCCGTCACGAACAGCTCCCAACAAAGACCCAAACGTGAGGAATGGAGTGTTTCCTGTAGCTTGGAGTTCCTCGTATACCTCAACCAAGAGCATGTGCAGCACACTGGCGTAACAAATGGACTTGTACAAGTCTGCCTTCAAGAGATCCATGCGGTCGGCCGCCTTACAAACTTCAGCGTCTTTCCGTCCGGAGATCGGGAGGCAGTAATTGTACTTGGCCGTGATCCGAGTCCTCTTGTGGCAAAGCTTGGCGTGTTCTTCTCGAAACACGGGGGCAGGTAGCGATAACTCCTTGAGTTGTTGGTAGTATTTGTGGTCCGAATGGTACTTTCCAGCACTGGCATTCACCATTTTCGTGGTGCAAATGTCGCCGTCTTCGGTTGGTGTCGCCCAGGGGACAGATTCAAAGATTTTGGACACTATTACGACGTCCATGAGCACAAGGAAGACAACACCAACCACCAGTATCCGGAGCGCGGTGGTACCCCTGCATAACCATTTGTGTCGGTAAGTTGCATGTTGGTCGACGACGCTGTCAAGCTTGGGGTTATCCGCTGTGATCTCCTCTGCTAGCATGGCGAACTGCCACGTATTGAGATTGAGTGCAAGGGACGCTGAATGACCAGTCTACACCCAATCATAACGAGCATGACGGTCGTAGTGACGAAAAATGAAGCTCCATCAACTTACCAATCTAGAGCAGAGTTAAGCGACTCAACTCAATACAGAACAGCGATCTGAACGGCTGAAGCTGCTGTTATTACTTGACGAAGAAAAATGCCGCTGCTGTATTTCGTTTCGAGTACTGAGATCATAAACAAACAAGTACTTGGCAAACCCAAGCAGACAGGAAAGCGCGCTCAACCACAGTAGCACCCCCATCCAGTTGCTAACGCAGAAAAAAATGCTCAAACGCAGCGACGAGGTATGCATCCAGCAACGCTGCATCCTCTACTTCGTCCATGTCGTCCTTCAGCTCGCTCTCCACCTCACTCACAACATCTTCCGGCGCAGGAAGAGGGTAGTTTTCCGCGAACCAGGCTACGATTTCCTTGTTTGACTCTGAATACGTACCTTCCTGTAAGCCCTCCCAGACTTGGTCCAGGTCGTAGGCACTGCACACACCCACGAGAGCCGAATTCATGCACAGAATGACTTCGAAATGCCCTTGATGATTGAATCTTCCATATCTGGAACGATGTGAAGATTTTCACAATTTGAGATCAGCCATTGCACAACATTCAAGCGTCCAGTTGCTGCCGCTTCTTCAAGATAAATGTTGTGAGCCATTTTAACTGATTCGTCTGAGACCCCGTCACTCAAGTCATCGACAAACCCGACGGCGTCCATTGCATCGACGTAAAAATCTGGGTAAGCTTGGAGTAACTTCACCATTGCGAGATCGCCATTTAGCGCTGCCTCTTCCACTGCTCGGGACGTGTAACCTTCGCGTTTGTTCTCACACAACCACTTTACCACCTCAAAATTGCCGTTGGCTGCAGCGCAATCAATTGCTTCGGTCGTGCAACCTGCTCCGCGATGACGATGAATCCACTGAACCACCTCTAAATGACCCCCAGCAGCACCTTGGTCCATGGCTTTTCGTGTGCAACCGCCATTGCAATTTTCATGAAGCCATTTCACAATATGCAGATACCTTTTTCCTGCTGCTCCATCGCAGCGGCACTGCAACGTGACCTTCCGTGAGTGTGCAGCCACTGCAAAAGTAAAAGGTTCCCATTTCCTGCTGCGCCATCAATAGCGGCAGATGTACATCTTTCTCAGCGATTCGAGTGAAGAAACTGAATGACCTCGAAGCGCTTCTGATCTTCTGGAGTTGCAAAAGAAGACTCCCCCACGTTCGGATCTTGAACAATGCACCTTGCCGATGCAGAGTCGATTGCACGAGTTGTGCAACCTTCCCGGCGATTAAAGTGGAGCCATTTCACTACGCTCAAGTGCTCGTTTGCTGCTGCTTGGTCCATCGCTGCTTTCGTACAGCCTTCTTGTCGATTGGTGTGAAGCCACTGCACAAGTGCCCAGCGGCAGCAGCCACATGCATTGCTGTAGATGTACAATGCGGGGTGCGTTCTCTCTGGCTTTTCGCTTTCTTCCGTTTGCCGCCACTCCTGCTTCTTTTTCCTCCTCTTCCACGTTAACCTCCTTCAGTGCATTGCTGCTCGGTACTAGCTGTAGAATTAATACCTTGGAGAAATTGAAGCACTTCGAGATGACCATTCTTCGCCGCGACGTCCATGGGTGTCACCTCAGCCGGCGTTCGCATGGACGTCGAAGGTAGCGGAAACCTTATTACGTGTGCGTTTTGTGACGATGAAGCATCGTTTCAGGGCACTAAGAGCTCGAAACAGCTTCTGTAGTGATCTCTTGAACGTAACTCCTTGACATTCCCAACCTCACGATATCCTCCAGCCGACCCTAAAAGTAGAGCGCTCCAGCCACTTTCTTGTTGTAGGAGTGTCGCTTGGAATTGACTCCAGCAAAAGGAATATTCTGCCGGTGAAGAAAACTAGCGATGAGCAAAAAAATTCTCTTGGTGCATCGAAGGTTGACTTCAAACCAACTCTCACAACTGGCGGACAGAAGCATGGGCTCGAAGTCCAGGACTGTCACGGTGCGTATCTGATTTTTGGGCCTTGGTGGCGCAGGGTCACAAGTTGCGGAAAGCAAGACAGCCGTCTGTGCGATGGCAGTAGATATAGCAACCACAATAGCTTCTCGTCGTCCATTGCGCAGATGAGAATGTGAAACCTATATCTATCCGTCTCCAACCCACGTAGCCAGAGACGGAGACGAGATAAACTTTCCGGTTGTGTTGTTGTTACTACCACAGTTTTGGCCAATCATCTATTAGTAAAAGTTTACTCGTTGATTGATCTCCTTCTCCAGTATCGTAGTGAACACGCTCTAAAAACTTGGTAGAAACACATAACGACAAAAAAAGTGGGACTAGTTTCAGGGCCCCCAGAAAAGCAACTGTCATTCTCTTAGAATGTCTCCCTCCAGCCAGCCACAAACTGATGCGCAAGCGAATCGATTGGAGAGAGTTGGCGTTCGCTTTGGCGGAGAACGACGCATATGAGCTGCTGGACTCCAAACCGGCAGCACGGATTATCAAGGCGAACTCCAATGCATGCACTATCTGCGCGGACCCTACCAAGCACTCCATGAAGTATCAGCTACTCCGATGCAAGTCTGAAGAGTGCCAAAGTGCAGGCTCCGGGGTCAAATGTGGATGGCGGGGAAAAGTATTGACTTGCACGCTCACTCAAAAAGTTACATAGTACGAAACCGGTAGTCATTTTTCGACCGTGAGCTCTTCGCGAAAAGCAGGGTTGACGCGGCAGCAGTAGCATTACTGCCAGGAGCTTGTTGGACACCGTTTGAAATCGGTCCGAGTTCGAAATGCCGTACGAGTGAAATTTGGTTTGGAAGGAGACCGGTTCCCACGGCTGCGTGCGGTCCAAAACTTCGTCAATTACTATTCGAAAACACAGCTTGGCTACAATGACGATCATGAAGACATTACAAGAGCTGTGAGGGATATGGACTACGATGTTAGCAAAGATGACACGACTCCAACTTCTTTCACATACGGCAAAACCGATGAGAGGCAACTCGTCATTGGCGACGTCTCGGACGAGGAACCTTTCGTCGTCGGGGTCACTACCAAAATGATGTTGATGCGATTGGATCGTAACCCGGACACTTTCATTTTCCACATCGACGCGACTTTTAAGCTTTCCCATGTCGACATTCTGTGTTAGTTATGGGAATTTCAAACCGCGCGCGAAAATTCCATCTTGCGGCTTTCTGCATTATCTCTCAGCGCATCGAAAGTGTGTACGTCATGAATGCTCTCGGTACACGGAGGTTACCGGAAAACAAGTACGTCTCAAGTTTGTGATGGGGGACTCTGAGGATGGCCAACTGAATGCATTGGAGAGGGTATTTCGCCTCGATTCCGACTTCGTATTTTTGATGTGCTTCTTTCATGTCATGAAGAAGGTCCAAGAGCGAACAAAGTATCTTCCAGAACGTATGGCCAACGCTGTTCTTGCGCACGTTTACAACATTCATTTTTGCACGAGTTTCATTGAGCTGACCCAAGTTACCAACTATTACATGCAACACTGAAGCTCACAGACCGAGCTGGACGTTTTCGCTGCTTATTTCAAGGCTCAGTGGTTGAGCGCGCGGTATTCGAGGTGGCAGTGCTGTTACACGGCACCAGGATTTGCAACGATGAATAACCCAGTGGAGCAGGTTAATCGCGTCATCAAGCGTGACTACACGCTGAGGGCGCGTTTGAAAATGGGTCTCTTGATCAAAGTGCTGTCAGAATGCTGTGCGAACGATTCAAACGAGACGCAAGTGTTTCATTTAAATCCCGAAGCAACGACACCTCTTATTCGTCGGGCCAAGCAACTTGCAAAGGACAAGCTGCTTCAGAACGTCCCACAGCTTTTCGGCAATCCAAACCCAAGTCGCGTTCAAGTGAAATCTCTACCCGCGCCTCGATTCTACATTCCGTCGAAGAAGCGATCTGTTGAGTACCTGGCTGTAACAGCTCAGATGGGTTGGAATTACGCCCGGATGGAGTACCAGAATCAGCCCGCCGATGGCTGGATTGTCGACATCTCCACAGGATGGTGCCAGTGTAAATACCGGTGGAAGTTCGGCTCTTGCATTCGTTTACTACACGCTCGATTTGTCTCTCATTGTGTCGACAGCCGTGGGAAAAGAATCCTGGTGAACAGGAGCATTGTGAGAAAGAATGGAGTGGGTGAATATGAAGCTGGTTCAAC
>AUWJ02018259.1:0-22552 GCA_000468175.2 Phytophthora cryptogea
CGACGCCGATAGTGCGAGATCAACCGAAAACAGCTCGGTGATAGCAGATTTCGCGGATGCTGAGTTAACCTCAGGGCGGCAGTCGTCCCGACTAGCAGCGTTTCTTCGAAAACCATTTCGTCGTGGTGACGGGTTTGATGGAGGAAGGTGGGAACTTCGCATGGGCATTGTGCCTGCTTCTCCGCGCACAGAAATTGCACTCGAGTCGCCTTCCAAGGTATGGTGTACATAGCTCTTCTTGATTTCGACCTGGCGAGGATACTTACTTTTCTTTTTCTGTTGCTGCTTGACAGGCGGCAATACATGTACGATGGCGAGTGCACGCTAGTGCGTTATCGTACCATTTGCAATTCTCTCGAGACTGGACGATGAAGGTGTGGAAGAACTGGTCAGGTCGACCAAGACGATCGAGCGACAGCGAACGTGAGCTGGTGACGATGATTTTCGGTCTCGACTACTCGAAAAGTTACGTGGTGCGTGTCCGCTACGAGTTCGGCGCTTCTCATGGTCCGAGTGAATGGAGCTCCCCAAGCACCCCAATTTCAACAATCAGCCACGTGGATGCCATGCACCATCGAATCGTGCAGCCCAGAGCCCAGCGACGATGAGCTACAGTTGTGAACCTCTGATCTGCAAATACTTTGTGTGTATACGTCGTAGGTATCAAACCTATAGAGCACCTTTCCGTTACAGCAACACCAAAGCTGCCCTCCTTAATCTGTGACATGATACGTGGGTAAAACCCTTCCAAATCTGTTCATCACCTTGTTCAAGTTTTTAACAATTCCCGTCTCGTCTGCCGTCTTCCTCGCTCCCCATTGGTCAGTCGACGTCACACATATTTTTACTTACGAAATACTAGAAGCCAGCGTCCGCTATTTTATTTATTCGCCTTGGCCATGCTGGAGGGCGCGCTCAAGTCGTGGATCGCCCACTTCCTGGGCCAGTACGTGGAGAGCCACACGGTGAACGTCTCTGCCAAGCTGTGGCAGTCATCGGAGCGCCTCAAGCTCGAGAACTTGACGCTCAAGAGCAGCGTCGTGCCCAGTTGGCTGCCCTTCCGCCTGAAAACGGGCTTTATCGGCCTCTTTGAAGCGGATTTGCCCATCTCCGCCATCTTCGGCAATGCGTCGGCCAAGATCAAGTTCCAGGACGTGCTGCTGGTGCTGGCGCCGCTGCAACACGACGACGACGAAGTGCAGGACGAAGTTTCGGCTCTGGTGGACCACAAGATGCACAGGCTGGAGCAGGACCTACAGGACCGATGGAACGGCCCTCAAGTACCAGAGTACACGGTACCCCACGAGAGCGAGGGGTACTTTGGCACGGACGGCTGGATAGGACGCACCATGACGAAACTCATTGACAATTTACAAGTCGACATCAGGAACTTGCACATTCGAGTGGAGGGCACGTGGTTCCCTTCTGGACCGATGAGGAGTCCACCGACGTCCAGGAGCAGTAATACGGAGAAACACAGGACGGAAGGCGTCAAATTCGCCGTCGGGATCACGCTCGGAGCGCTGTCAGCCGTCACGACCCCCAGTAATTGGAGAGTGGGGGGTTTCGACGACAAGGAGGAGCATGCAGAGGAGAAGAACCATTTGGTGTTCAAGCTCATTAATGCCATTGATCTGTCAGCGTACGTGGACCCCAACGCGCTCCATTTTATCCACTCGAGAGTACATCCGAAGGTGCTGCAGTCAACGTTGTCGAGGTTGAAGGAGATGGGGTCCAGGTCGGCCAAAGCGGACTGGTGGAACGCAGAGGAAAGCATGCATGCGCACAGATTTTTGGTCGCGCCGATTAATGTAGCGCTGAAGTTGACGATGAACACGGCGGCGCAGCATGCACAGACAGATGATCCGCGATATGATGCGGTGTTTCATTTGTCGAGGATATGGATGACGCTCGATGAAGAACAGTTATCCGTGCTGAACCTGATTATTGACTCGTTCTCGGGGCACGAGAAGTGGCGAGTTATGGTTGCAGAACAGGTCAAGGCATCGGAGCGCCACACTGCGAGCAATGAGGCCACGATGGTCGAGCTAGCAGAACACTATTTAGCGCTTTGGAACCAGATTATGGCGATGAAAGGCGAAGGAATGGATGCGTTACGGAAAAGTGAGGCGTGGACAAAGGCAAATAAGATAGAGCAGCAACTTCCGTACGAGGTCGTGGTATCAATTCGAAATCGCTTGGGGCTGGAAAAGGTAAAGGGAATGGAAGTTCCGTACCCTAGTACTCTGTACGAAGTAGGTGACGCCATGGGTGTCCCGCTCCCGGAGATCAGCGTGCCGTTTCCAGCAGGTCCAACTGGACTTTTATTTGATTTACTGCCATCCGGTGATGTTGCGATTAAGCGATGTGCTGATAAAAGCCCTGCTGCTTCGAAGGACATTGTCAAGCCTGGGCTACTATTGATTAAGGTGGACGACCAGCCGCTGCGCTCACTGTTTAAATTCAAATCGGGGCTGGATGTGGAATTAGCGATTGACTCCATGCCAGGAACGAAGGTGTTGACATTCCGCCACCCATTGGTGACGTCTCTCGAGGTTACCCCCTCTCGTGCTGTTGCCCAAGTTTCGTTTAGCTCTGATCAGCTCAAATTCTGCCTCGTTCGTGCTTTCCAGAAACAAGTAATCACGGAAGTGATGGTGGATCGCCCAAACGTATCGATTATTGGATTTGGTCCGAGCTTGTTCTCATACCACCTTTACGAAATTGCGGTGGGGGATTTTTACATTCAAAGTATGTCGCGCGAGAGTGATTTAGGCAATCATTGTATTGCATCTAGCATATGCAGGCCTGTGGATGATTTCGCTGATGACGATGTACGCACCCAGGCACTTCAATTCAGCATGAACTATCTCTATGATGCTCACCCTGACGCCCGTCCAGGAGATGTCAGCACGTACGGATCGAAAATTTCCTTGTCAATCGGCAATTCTATCGCAGTTTTTGATGAAGCAAAAATGACTGCACTCCTAGGTGAGTGGCACGACTGGGTTGGAGCGATTTCAAGCGACTACTCTTCTGAATTGAATCCCCGTAGTGGTCCTCGAACAAATGTTGACCCAGCCCCGACGTCACAGTCCATTAACTCCCAATTGGTGTCGTCATACGCATCGACAAGTCCCGCCAATACCGTACTTGGGGACGAAGTGTATCCGCCAGTTGAAACTAGCAGCTACTCGTATGAACTTAAAGTTGACCTGCTACATCTGTTTGTCAGCGCTCCTGAAGCACCAACTGTACCTGCCAAGATCTCCAACGAACCTTCCTATCGAGCACTGCTGAAACAGCTCGTTGGTGATGAACCAGGTGGACCTCCGGCAATTCCGGATTGGGCAAGAGCAGCGCATGCAATTGTGGTGATGCAGCGATTTATTCGAGGCGCTATTGTCCGCAAGCGGAAAATGGTCCGTTTGGCGTTGGCGAGGAATCGTTGGGTATATTACCAAGGCAGCGAGATGATGGGTTGGCTGTATACTCGAGACGACTCCCTCGCATTTCGACGTTGGCGGCGCTCATGGTGTCACCTCGACGAGGACGGCAATTTCTCGATGCATAGCAATGGCTCGGGTGCGGATGTACTTGATGAATTCAGTTTGTTAGGGTGTAAAGTGATCATGCTGCCATACGCTTCTGGAGGTCCGTGGGGCTTTCAGAGTGGCATACCAGTAGACGCTCTTGAAATCACGACTCGTTCTGGCACTCTTCGTAAAGTGCTCAGCTCCGACAATCTGATGGAACTGAAGAAGTGGAAGCAGAGCATTGAATCCAGCGCTAGAATTGCAGCAAAGCGTTCGCTTAGTGACGATGTTGAAGACGAAGAGTCTATGTATGACTCTGCAGCAAAAGAAGACAATTACCCGATGGAAGAGGACCCCTCTCAGTTTTGCAAATCGGAACAGTGGAACATTTCAGATTTGGATGAGCTTCTGCTAGGAGGTTTTTCAAGCATCTACCGACCAGCTGCCACTTTGAAAGAAGAGCAGTCATCGTGGATATCCCTGAGCATTAGCAGCGTCAATTTTATTGTGGACGTGCATCGCGTTTCGGAGCCAGACTGTTCCGCGTTCGCGATGTATCTGGGTTTAAAGGATTTTACAGCATTGGACCATCGACAGTCATCAGAATATGGCATTTTGCATGTTGGCGACAAATTTCTCAGCCTGAAAAACGGCAAATTGACTCCCGGAAAGATGCGAGCGGATCATCTGAATAATGGCCCTTTCCTCGTGTTGCGACTATCGTACCGGGGTGCTCGGGCTACGTCAGATTGTTTTGTGATACAAAGTGGGGCTCATGCAGACCTTACCATATCAGGATGGGTGATGCCGCTCACTTTGACACAGATTTTATTTGAGGTGATAGAGGTTTTGGATGTCCTTTGGACCGATAGGACAGAAGGCAGCGCAGCTCGTGCGTACCCACCAGAGCCAGCAAGCGCTGCTGCCTGGAAAGAAGTACCGGAACTTGCAATCCAGATCCGTGCTCCAATTTTGGAGGCATACCTTGAGGATTCCCACTGTGTGGCCAAACTGACTATCGAGGATAGCTCGTGCTCGTACCGCGCTGATCCAGGAGTCGAGAATTTTAAACTGCACCTGGGACCCACTGCGTTGTTTGTGCTTACGGAGGATGTTGCGCTTCGACTCGTGCAAGTTGACAAACTTTGGATTAGCTTTGATCTCCGACTGCATCGACAAACGGATTCGGCCGTTGGGGGATGCGATTTGTGCGCAGACGATTCACCAAAGAGGCCTGTGTGTCACCGGTCTGTCAACATTTCGATAGGTCAGGTCAAGCTTGAAGCTGACCGAAGGCTAGAGTTACTCTTCGCGCTGTTGGAAGCACTTACATACAGCGAGACGCCTGCGGAAGCGGAAGTCGATGTGGATTTTGATAGCACTAACGAGGAAAAGGCCATGGATAGCGATAGGGATGGTCTTGACAGGCGAGAATATGATGTCAGCTTCCTTGGAGATGGACACTTTTCTCAAACCGAGCGACTGCAGTCAATGCAGCTCAGCCTTCAAGACCAGGATTCGCTGGAGCTGCGTCCGATGTACGCGACTGGTTTCAGCCGTCCGTACGCTTCACCATCCGGCCGTAGTCGAATGTCGACTGCAACCTCTGTTGGATTGAACTACGGGCTTCAAGACATCGGCAGAGAAAGGTCAAAGCGTCAGCCAAAGGTGTCTGCATTCATCCCATTGCTGAATTACCAGTCTCTAGTTGGGATTTCATCGGCGCCTCTAGAGCGCCAGGTCTCATCTTCGAGATCTATTTTTCGTACGCGATTGCGAATTGGAAGAATTCATGACCGCTTATCTATCACGTGCTACTCCGTGGTGTTTGAGGTGATCAAGAGAAGCTTGTCTGTGGTTTCGTTGGATACGTATATTCCGGTGATGAATTTCTCTGTGAGTGATATGAAGATGCAGTGTGTGACCCGAACGGAATTCTCAACAGATTACGTCGTGGATGCCAGTGTTGAAATATCTGCACGATACTATAACACCTCGCTGGCAGACTGGGAACCCTTTATCGAACCCTGGAGAGCGTATGCGAAGGCGAGAAGTAAAGGGGGCGAAGATGGCACGACTATGCAGCTAAGCGCGCTGCAGCGTCTTAACGTAAACTGTACGGACTCGCTTATTCGATTGCTATCTAGCATTGCTAAAAACCGCCGCAAGCAGGACTTCATTGTGGAAAAGCGTACCCTTGCTGCAGTGGCCGCTGATGGGGAAGCCAAAAAAGAGGATGGGCGTGTATGTGTGCTCAACAATCTTGGTGTCCCAATTCGCCTTGCCAATTTGAACACATCACACGCAGGAACACTCCATGTTGATGTAAGAGATGGATGGTCATTCCCTGGCTACTCTCGATTCCATAATGTTCGTGTTTCAGTGGTGTTGCTTCCCTGGTGGCACCCTCGCGAAATGCAGGCCGTGGAAAACTTTCGGCATAAATTTTCATTGCCTTATGGCGGAGCCCAGTCTGGTGTTACGCCGATTTTAAGAATCGACGTGCTGACAACTGATGAACGAAAGCGCAACTACGTGTTCGATCATGTCACGAACAAGTACGTGGAGGTTGAAGTTGACGATGAGGACGATTTCATGGACATACCTGCAGCTCAGTGCATAAACCCACCTAACACGCAGCAGCGTATAGGCCGTGGAGACAGCACTAACACTAACACTTCTCAACGGACAAGGTGGTCTTCGGTTGGATCAGCAGAAATCAATCTGGCTGGTAATGTCATGGCGTCGCTAGACCCCAACCGGATGAAGCTCAATCGATGGTATCGTCTGCACGACTTGCGAGGGAACGTTACTGGGGAGATCTTTGTCGGTCTGCAATTTGTGCCGGACTTGAACAATCCCGTCCAGCGTACAAGGATTAATGAACCGCAGCAAGTGAAAGATGGTCAGTTCTTGGTTTTCGATCCTCTGAAGATTGTTACAGCTAACGCCAGTAACTCAGCAAACGAGTGCAAAGATCATGCCATGCTGTCGGATGGCTTACGAGGAAGTTATATCCCGCCTTTGGCCCTGGAAGTCTTGATTGGTTCATCACGAATGAGTTTAATGTGTCCTCTCCGACGTGCCGGAAAGTTTCTGATTCAAGGTGAAAAGGTGTTGGCAGAAGTTAAGGTCGCACAACGAGATGAGTCTCGCCGGGTGCTGTTGCTTAGCTCACCGGTTCAGCTGAAAAATGGTTTGTATAGTTCCAGACTTGCTTTTGTTCGCTTTCGATACGATTCATTATGCTGACTCATTCCTTAATGTATGGACAGACACAAGCATTGATATGGAACTGTGGACCTGTCGCACGCGACTAGCGCCGGGCGAGGTAAGTGTGCTGGTTTCGCCACTGAAATTTCTTCACTCGCTCACACTAACAGTATTTTTCACTGACTGGTTTCCTTGTTGCACAGAGTGGTGCGCTTCCTCGCACGGGAAAGCTGATGACGTTGACTACAAGCAACAAAATGTCTGTTCCAATTAGCGCGATGTTTGGCGAGGAGAAGGACTCCATCGTCGTTAAAGTGGATGGGTGCAAACCCACTGTTGTGGCGGATTTGAACAAACTAGCTGCAGGTTCCACCATATTAACCCTGGAGGCGGAAGATGCTGAAGGGTTGGGCTATTGCCTTTATGTGAACATTACATCCCACATGCGCAAGGTGTACCGGGAGGAGCACCAGGGAATGATCACTCGTGGAAACACAAATCAGGACGGCGAGCTGCAGACGTACGCGACGAAGTACCAGATATCCCTGCACTCTTGTCTAATGTTTGAGAACACCTTGCCAATCCGCGTGCAGTACAAGATCGTTGCAAGTGGATTAACGGAGGGGATAGTTCGAACAGGCACTCTCTCTCCAGGTGAAGAAGTTCCAATCCATGATTTTCAGCTGGATGCGCGGTTGATGCTGCGACTACCTGAAATGGACTCAATCTGGAGTCGTCCGATCAACCTAGGCGATTGTATCTATCGAGAGGGCATGGGTAAATCGATCAAGTCGATGCTGGGTGCAATCGGTGCCTGGGAGTCAGTGGTGGAGTTTCTCCCGTCTCCACAGAGTCCTGGTATAGCGTTCAAAGAGGGTGATGTCTCTTCGAATAAGATTACCACTCGTATTGACTACACAGCGGCAGATGATGGAAGTCCGCGAATTGTACTCTTCTGTTCTCTGTGGGTGTACAACCAGTCGCATGTGCAGACACTGTTGTTTCGTTGCGCAGATAACCCAGATGCGCCTACTTTGTTTGTACCTCAGCTCGTTCCTCAGCGCCCCGTACCACGCTTGATGGATTGTCCTGGCCAAGTATTTGAGATAGGCACAATTATTGACACGGAGGTATCTCGTTGGTCGGACAAAATCCATTCAACGGTTGTGGGTGTACAAGAGCCCATAAGCCTGAGGTTTGGAAGTAAATTGGGGCCCAAGACGCGGAATGAGCTTGGAATTTCCATCCAGCGACCGCTGGGCCAGTTCCATCGGACTACGCAAGTGATAATTACTTCACACTTCATTTTTGTCAACAAGACTCGGGCAGCGTTCAAGGTGTCGCAGTACATGAAGACAAGCGATCGAGTTGTAGAGCTGCCTGCAATGACTGGAAAAGGAATTCCATCGACTCATCACTTTGATTTTGATGCGACGACAAGTTTGACGAATCGACGAGTATACTTGCGGATGGATCATCATGGAGCCGAATGGAGTGGACCGTTTGCGGTGGACGAGGAAAACGAGTTTTCTCTCAAGCTGAATGGTTCAGTTATGGAAGCTTGGAGAGATGGAAGTGGTTCGTCTTACAAGCATGAGGGATTCCGGCGGAGTGTTGCGGAAATGCATCGCGTGAAAGTCCGAATCAGTAACATGGGCCCGAGCATGGTTGTTACGCTTTTGCGAGACAGCCCACCAATGTATATAATTCGCAACGAGTCCAGCTCGGACGTTTATGTCAGTCAGGTACATTGCTCGGACGAGACGGTGGTTATTCGCAGCAAAGAGTTCATTCCGTTCGCGTGGGTGAAGCCCGATGGGCCTTGGTAAGTTTGTATCTCAGGAAAAGATTATCTTGTTCTCCTCTATCCTTACGATGCTAATTGGTGTTGCCTTTGTGGGTTTGTAGGCGTGTGGCTTGTCGGACTGGAAGTGTTCTAGGTCACCACGAAATGATTTCTCGAAATTACGGCGTTTATGATTTCGCGAATCTGGATCGGGAGCGAAATATTGATGCTTTACGTTACAGAATGTTCGGAAGCAAGTCAAAAACTGTGTCGGGTGATATTGTCGTCGACCGTGCTTCTCGTGTATTGGTATTCCGTGATTATAACCCTGACATACCACCAAGTTACATCTTGGAAGTGAAGATCATTGCGGCGCGTTTGCGCAACGAGTTCTCCTTAAAACCGGACTCGACTGCTGAGCTCATTGCAGAAACTGATAATCATGGGGTAAGGCGAGAGACTTGTTGAGTACCTTTCCATTTTGACCACATTCTAACCGTCTCTTCGTTTGACAATTGTACAGGCAAAGGCAACAGAATCCAAAGAACTGAAGACTGCGCATGTGTATCGCTTTGATTCTGACCTAGAGTTTGCATGTGACACACGACCGAAGAAGCTCACTCTTAACTTCTACGAAACACAAGGAGACCAAGACGATGAAATACGTGATATGAACTCGTCCTCCATTGGCATTGATGGCGAAAGCTACTTCAGTAGTAACCGCGCCAGAACTGGCGATAGCTCCGCAGAGTTTGCACTGGATGCCACGGAACTAGCAGACCCCGGAAGTCCTAGGACCGGTGAAAACTCGACTTCGTTTGAAATGATGTACACACCTGGAGCGTCCCCGGTTCGACGGTGCCGACCCTTGTCGGGTAATATTTCTTCCGACAGCATGGTGTCGCTGCCGCGAAACCAAGGATTCTACCGTAACGACAGTGATCTTTCATACATGGATGCAGGCCTGCAGCTGAGTGATGTCGGGCGTGTAAGCGATTCGTACGCAAGTTCAGAGCAGTCGGACGAGGGAGCGAATCGTAAAAGGGGGCATGGGGGTGGTGCGGCAGGCATTGTCGAGATCAAGATTCCGAAGAAAGCCTGGACAAAGTTGGGTGTCGGAGCAAAGCGATCTATTGCTCTCTCCTACAACACGGCAGAGCAGGCGCGTCGGTCGTTGGGTCGGGTTGAAGGTCATTGGTGGGAAATGCGAGACCCGGAGACTGGTGATTTAGTGGGCGAGGTCCTCGTGGCACTGAAGTTCCGCACGTCAGTTCGTGAGCACATTCAACCCACGGACATTTACAACGTGAGCGTGATAATCCCGAGCATTGGATTATCGTTCCTTCACAACGCAAACTCCAACATGGTGGAAGTTGCCTATCTGTCGATGCAGCGTCTCGGTTTATTGTACTCATGTGCGGGCAGCTGTAGCGAGGTGGTATTTTCGCTCGGCAACTTACAAATGGACAACCAAATGGAGCGCGAAGTGGTGCTTGGTCCTAAGGTGCATCAAGTGAAAGAGGGCGTGTCGGTCCGGTTGCGTGATCGTTGGCGAAGTTTCATGAATTACCGCTACCGTGGCATTTTTGAGGAGCTAGACACGAATAGTTTGAGTGTCATTCAATTCCGTATGCTGTGGAATTCGAGCTGCCACGCTGGGGAGTTTACGCACTACGAGCTCATCGAGCTGATCATGCAGGAACTAGAGGTGTCGACAGACGAAAAGTTTGTTGTCAACCTTATCAGCGTTTTCCAAGGTTTGGAAGGACTTACTAGCCACCACACGTTTGAAGAGATTGTGAACACGCAACTGGACTATGCTGGCGTGCTGAATAACGGCGCTGTTGTGCCTGTGCCTGGAGCTGATGAACGGAGCGTCGTTGCTGGTGCCGGAGGCAGCGGTGGCACAACTGCTGTTGGAGGAACCGAACCGAGCGGTGTGTATATCGAAGAGCTGGCAATTGAAGCTATCCGTATCAAATTCTCGATGGAGCTTCACGGTGGGCGGTATATCAAGACTCTGGGGCCTTCCGGTCGGCGACTTGCCGTGTACCTTCCCGAGTCGAACGTGAAGGATTTCCGTTTGTATCTGACAAAATTGTCATTTACGCATCTGTACGAGCCCCAGGCCAACGTGGTCGAGAAGGTGACGCGACGATATTCGCAGCAGGCCGTCATCCTCGTTCTGAGTGGACTGCACACGGTGTCCGTGTACGCGAATCCGTTCCGTATCGTGTACCGTTTGGGCCACGGTGTCGTGGAGCTCGTACGTCTACCCGCGCGTGGCTTAGCTTCTGGCAGCCCTCTGGAACTTATCAGCGGCGCCTACTTGGGTGTTCGCTCATTGGCCATGAACACGATCAGTGCCAGTTACGAGATCGTCGCAGGTGCGACTGGTATCCTTGGTGCTGTGCTGACACCGTTTGTACCTGACAGCAGACGCAAAGCTTTTGAAGAAGACCTAGTTGCTTTCCAACGTGCTGTGATCGAAGAAGTGGATGCGTTCGATGCTGCCGAGGAGCGCACGATGACCAAGTTGATCGTGCGAAAGCCACGCGAGTTTGACGCTGGTGGAGTCGGTTTACTGACGGTGTATGGCCCTGGCTCCGTGCCGCTGGAAGAGCAAGAGCGCATCGACCACAAGGCTGTTGTGCTGCTGCAGTTTTGGTGGCGTCGGCGACGGCGAGCGAGGCTGCTTCTTGCAGAGGCCCGTCGTCTCCGACCCCAGCCTGAGGATGCAGATCGTGTGTTTGGCTCGAACCAGTGTATCGTTCAGTAAGAAGCTCCAAGTGATGAAGCCAAGGAAAACAATCATCCAGCGTGGAGATCGACCTTGCGATATCGCTGCTTGTATAGTAGTGGCAAGGCTCAAGAGCCTGTAGAATACTGCAGTGAGCGAGCAAGGCGATGCCGTTTTTGTTATTTATTATCAGCAATGCTGAACAAATACTTGTTTCTCTTTGTGGTTCCTTTGTGTTGACAAAATGACGCAGCACCACTTGACCAGGACAACAAACTCAGAGCTTCAACATGGTGAAAAGCACTTTTGCAGTCGACTAGGGTACAGTAACTCTCTTGTCTCCCGCTTCAACCACACATCTGCCATCTCACGCAATCGGCACTTTGATCACATATATGTAACGGACCATTTGCACTTGCAACGGCCGCCGCATTCCTCTTTTTACTCACTCGACTTCACTACTCAATGCGAAGCTTTCGACTCACGTACGATCGATGGCTGCGGGATTCGCCGCTGCTGACGAAAGGCGTCACGTCCGCCATCCTCTTCGGCATTGGCGACCGAATCGCCCAACGGGTCGAAAGCGACGATGAAAATGTTCAAGACCACAACGGACTGCAGCGGACAGCACGGATGATGGTGTGGGGCGGTCTCCTGTTCGCCCCCGTGGGTCACACATGGTACAACTTCCTCGAGAAAGCTGTTCGAGGCAAAGGCTCCGCTGCCATCGTCAAGAAAATCGCCGCGGACCAATTGGTCTTTTCACCGCCATTGTCCTTGGCGTTCTTCACGTACGCCGGGTGTTCAGAGGGCAACCCATTGCGTGAAACAGTGAACTCTGCAATGACCAAACTACCACCGACGCTCGCAGTGAATTGGACGGTGTGGCCGCTCGTACACGTGTGCACATTCGGTTTTGTGCCGCTGCAGTACCGAATTCTCTTCATCAACTTTGTGAACATCGGCTGGTCGGCATTTCTCTCCCGAATGGCCAACAAGGACGGAAACCTGTCGAACACTAAGAAGCTCCACGACTTCTTGGCGCAGATGGAGGACTCGGATGAGGCAGCAGCTTGAAACACTTGCCGTTTTTAGTCCGGGATAGTCCATCAAAATGGTCTTGTTAAACGAAAAAAGTCCGCTTTGATGGTCGAGTCGACAAGGTCTCTGCTAACCGCACACTCGTGAATATGCGGCGTATTGGGCAATTCTACCATTATTGGCTGCATGAAGCTCCTCTATTGACCAAGGCGTTGACGGCCGCCACTTTATCTGGTGTCGGGGACCGAATTGCTCAACGAATTGAGGCGACGAACGCCCCGACCACCAATTCCGAATCCGGCACCAACGCCGGACTCGTGAGTGCAAGCACCGCTCGAACATTGCGCATGGTGGTCTGGGGCGGCTTGTTCACGGCCCCCATCATGCACACGTGGTTCCATTTCATCGAGAAAGTGGTCCCAGGGACCGGCAAAGTGGCGGTGGCCAAGAAAGTGGCGGCCGACATGATCCTCGTGGCGCCGGCCATGGCCCTCGGCTTCTTCACGGTGACCAAGAGTTTGGAGGGCGAGCGACTGCGCGACGCGTTCGAGGTGGCCAAGGACAAGTTGCAGCCGACGCTGAGCATGAACTACAAGATCTGGCCGCTCGCTAACCTGATGGTCTTCACGCTCGTGCCATTCCAGTACCGCACGCCGTTCGTCAACTGCGTGAGTTTGGGCTGGTCGACGTTCTTGTCCGGCATGGCCAGCAAGAAGGCCAAGGACGTTCCTGTCATTACAGGGTAGAGAGATAGCGCTTGTGGTCATTGTGAATCGAACAGCTTTGGTGAAAGGCTTCTGTTCCTCTGCTTAAGTTGGTTGTGATTAAAGAGGAATCGCGCTTGGAGGCACTGAAGGCTTGGGAGCTCCTGCTCCAAACGACAAGTTCGGCGGCTCGTGGCTGGCCATTTCGGACAGGAAGGTCGACCACACGAGACTCACGCAGTGTGTGAGTGGGGTGCGGTAGTGCAGAGGTACGAGACCGAAGATAATGGCGTTCGCTGCCGGCCAGAGCATATAGTCTGCCAACAGCGTCGGAGGAAGCTTCGCCTTGGCTACCTCGAACGACTCGTGGAGCGGTTCGCCCTCCATGCACTTGGTGACGGTGAAGAAGGTCAGCGAGGTGCTTGGTGCGATGATCATCATGTCGGCCGCGACTTTCTTGGCGACGACGAGCTTGCCCGTGCCTGGGATCACTCTCTCGATGACATGGAACCACGTGTGCATGATCGGCGCGGCGAAGAGGCCTCCCCAGACCATCATCCGCAGCGTTCGAGCGGTGCTGGTACTCACGAACTTGGCCTCGTGCTCAGCGTGGCGCTCACTCGACGGTTCTCCCAAAAGTCCGCTACCCGGCAACGCCTCGGTCTCGAGCTTCTGCGCGATGCGGTCGCCCGTACCAAACAGCGTGCCGGCCGTCACGATCTTGGTCAGTAGCGGAGCTTCATGCAGCCAGAAGTGGTAGAGCTCTCTGATGCGTCGCATTCGACTCGAGTGAGATGATCGGAGACCGTTGCAAGGCTGGACAAAGGGAAGTGCCGTCGGCGGTTCAGGTGTCGGGCGCACCGCGGTGTCGATGTGAAGGACGAGTCCTCTTGGCACTACAAATAGCGTTATGAACTGTGAACTTTGAACAGACCACTACACTCGTAAGACAAATCTACGGCAGCCACATGGACAGCAGCTCACCTAAACGACAGGCACGTCAAGCTCGTGTCTTTGCCGAGGGCATGCGCAATACCGGCGGGATCCATTGCTGTGGAGTCACTTTCGCTTTGACGCCCTAGCTGAACGATGGTGCGTCGTCTGGGTCAGATCTACCACTACTGGTTGCATGAAGCTCCGCTGGTGACCAAGGCGTTGACTCCATTGCTGTGGAGTCACTTTCGCTTTGACGCCCTAGCTGAACGATGGTGCGTCGTCTGGGTCAGATCTACCACTACTGGTTGCATGAAGCTCCGCTGGTGACCAAGGCGTTGACGGCCGCCACACTCTTCGGTGCAGGAGACCGGATCGCCCAACGGATTGAGGCCAGGAACGCCACGGACAGCCAACTTGACTCGGAAGAGGATCACGACGGACTCGTCAGCTTGAGCACCGCACGAACGCTGCGGATGATGATGTGGGGCGGACTCTTCGCCGCGCCGATCATGCACACGTGGTTCCACGTCGTGGACCGAGCGATCCCAGGCACCGGCAGGCTGGTCATCGCCAAAAAGGTGGTGGCCGACATGATGGTCATCGCGCCAGGGACGTCGCTCGCCTTCTTCACCGTCACCAAGAGCATGGAGGGCGAGCCCGTGAGTGACGCCTTCGAGGTGGCCAAAGTGAAGCTCCCTCCGACGCTGTTGGCAGACTACATGCTCTGGCCAGCAGCCAACATGGTGATCTTCGGCTTGGTACCGCTGCACTACCGC
This sequence comes from Phytophthora cryptogea, assembly GCA_000468175.2. Lineage (NCBI taxonomy): Eukaryota > Oomycota > Peronosporomycetes > Peronosporales > Peronosporaceae > Phytophthora > Phytophthora cryptogea. The sequence goes on from AUWJ02018259.1 coordinate 14,733, forward strand.
ACCCCACTCACGCACTGTGTGAGTCTCGTGTGGTCGACGTTCCTGTCCGGGATGGCTTGCCACGACGCGGAGGCCATTCCGTTGTATCTACCAAGCTCCGAAGAGCAGACCACCTAAACGTTGGTTGAAGACGAGGAATAACTAACAAAGGAACACACCCTAAGGTTGTCATGATTGTACAAGAGGTTCAAGCGTGTTAAAAGCTCACTGTCTGTGTGCGAGGTTCGAGCGAACGTCGTTCTGCTGTTTGCTCTTGTGGTCGTCTCCATTAGCCTCTTTGTCTGCAGTCCCATGGAAGGACGGCACGAACGGGAGTGTTGGGAGGGGGTGACTCGCCATGTAGGACAGGAACGAAGCCCATCCGAGATGTACGCAATTGGCAAACAGCAACCGATACTCGAGTGGCATGACACCGTACGTGATGGAGTTGGCGGCGGGCCACAGCATGTAGTTGGCCATCAACGTCACCGGTTGCTTCTCAATCGAGTCGTCGAAAGCGTCTTGCAACGTCCTACCGGCCATGAGACCGGTGCTCGTGTAAAACCAAATGGGCATTTGCGGAGCCACGAAGACCATGTCAGCCACGACTTTCTTCGCTGCAACGAGCTTTCCTGTTCCGACGAAGACCCGCTCCATTAGGTTGTACCAAGTGTGCATCATCGGGGTCATGATCAGGCCGCCCCACACCATCATGCGGACCGTCTTGGCCGCACTCTCACTCAGCATTCTGCCATTCTCAACGACGTTGTCCTCGTCCATTGCTTCGAGCTCTTCATCCGTCTTGCGGATCCTCTCCACACGTTGGGCGAGACGGTCTCCAATGCCGAAAAGCACGGACGACGTCACCATTTTGGTCAGCAGTGGTTGGCGATGCAGCCACTCGTCGTAGAGGAGGCGGAAGCTGCGCATTCTCGGTTTGATCGGTCTACTGAGGTCTTCGCCAATGAAGCTGTGGGCCTGTGCGATGGAGATCGCGAAATGACGTCGGCCAAGCACAAACAATGAGCAGTTGGTGGGTGAGCGTGCAAGGGAACAACTTGGCCAAGCTGTGTCTCATTTCTGAACAATGGAGACCACGCCGTCCGCTGTTAAACGCTCTTCACGCGTGTCGATGCTGGAGTTCCTCTATTATAGCTGCCGTGGTTTACATTACGCCGACTGCGTCTTGCTCATTAACGCGTTGCTTCGTAAATGCGTCTACCATGAGATTGAGGCGAGTAAATGCAGTTCCTAAAGCTCGAGGACGACAACGTGGTCACTCAAGATAGCCATCCAAACAGCGTGAGAACAGCACGAGAACTGCCGTCTTCTCTTGCTGGGTGTTTGCCCGATTCTCCAGTCGATTTCTGCTTGGGCTGCACGTTGAAGTGGTTACGGTCCCTGCTCAAGTGCCGTTCTCTTGAGGTTTCCATCCACCATGATTGTGCTGGCACTTCGCAATCCCCCAGCACGCAACGAGGACCGCACGACGCACAGCTCACTTCTGAATCGAGCAAGACAACCACAGCGCTGCAGCCAACATGCGCAGCTTCCGACTTTTGTACGACGAGTGGCTGCACCGCCAACCGTTGCTGACCAAAATGGTGACGTCGTCCGTGCTTTTCGGTATTGGAGACCGACTTTCCCAACGCGTGGAGAGGATCGGCAAGACAGACCAAGAGCTCGAAGCAATGGACGAGGATAACGTCGTCCAAGAGGGCCGTCTCCTGAGCGAGAGCACCGCGAAAACCGTCCGCATGATGATGTGGGGCGGACTCTTCCTGAGTCCGATGATGCACAATTGGTACAACCTCATGGAGCGCGTCTTCGTCGGGACGGGGAAGGTTGTTGCAGCCAAGAAGGTCGTAGCAGACATGGTCTTCCTCGCGCCGCAGATGCCGATCTGGTTCTTCACCGCCACGGGCGTCATGGCCGGCAAGCCGTTCGGACAGGCACTTGACAACGCGATCGAGAAGCAGCCGGTGATGCTCATGGCCAACTACATGCTGTGGCCCGCAACCAACTCCATCACGTACGGCGTGATGCCGCTCCAGTACAGACTCCTGTTCGCCAACTTTGTGAACGTCGGGTGGACTTCCGTCTTGTCGTACATGGCCACTCACCCGCTTCCAGCACTCCCGTTCCTACCAACTTTGAAGCGCACCCCCATGTCAGACGACCAAGAGCAGCGTAGATTCACCACTAAACTATCACGGACACAGTCAACTTAACTCAAATAACTACACGTAAAGACTACAAAGAGCTCTTTGTCAATGAGCCAACACTCGCTTCAAGTACAAGTGCTGGTGAACACATCATGGAGCACTTCGCTTTGTCTCTGCAACGGTTCTAACCGGAGGGAGAGCGTTGGTTGTCGGCACAATCAGGTGGTGGTCCCCGACGACGGTGTCAGTGGAGGAATTGCGGCCATGCGGAGACTGGGTTTGCTATACGACGGGTGGCTGCGTCGCTCGCCCGTGCTCACCAAGTGCGTCACCTCGGCACTTCTCTTCGGACTGGGAGACCGCATCGCACAGCGGGTGGAGAAGTCTCGCGTGTCGGAGGGTGGTGGTCCACCTGTCGAGGAAGCGGATGATGACGAAGCTCTCGTGAGTCGCAGCACAGCTCGAACCATGCGGATGATGGTCTGGGGCAGCGTCCTCTTCGCGCCGATCGCACACACGTGGGTGAACTTCGTGGAGCGCACTGTCGGTAGTCATGGCAAGGTTGTGGTTGTCAAGAAGATGCTGCTGGACATGTTCGTGCTCGCGCCGAGCATCAACACGCTCTTCTTTACGTCGACGCAAATGATGGAGGGCAAGTCGTTCGGCCACGGACTCGACTTCGCGGTGGACCGACTGCCGCAGACGCTCAAGGCGAACTACACGATCTGGCCGCTGGCCAACATTGTCAACTACGGCTACGTGCCTCTGCAGTATCGCATCCTCTTCATCAACTGCGTCAACCTCGTCTGGACGACGGTGCTTTCGACGATTTCAAGTCGGCCGGCGGTGGCAGCTCTGGAGCACGACAAGGAGAAGTCGGCAAGGGGAGAAGACACGATGGAGTGCTGAACGACGACCCCCGAGACTGCGACTGGTGTACTAAGTTTTTTTCCTAGGCGGAGAGGAGTGATGTCCATCTACTCGGAGCCACCAGCGCAATGTAAATAATAGACAACAAGTGACTTGGACAGCTCGAGCTTCGTGACGCCGATGAGAGCGAAGTGCGTGGCAGACTGCAGGACTTTCGTGGAGGACCAGATGAAGATGCAAAGGAACCGATTTGAGTGTCACAACGCCGGCGCGTACTTCTCATAGAGGAGGCGCGCAATACAGTGCAAGCACTCATCACGAGTACATGTACGTGGCGCCCGGATTCCGACTCGGATATAATAGTCGCAGATCGGAGTCGCGTGTCGAGGTTGGTCCCTCCCTCACTTTGATCATTTTCAAACTTGCTTCCGACCAAGCACCACTTTTGACTTGCATCACCATGTTCTACGAGCCCAGCAAGACCGACCACAACCTCCCGCACGACCCGTTCAAGGCCTGCGTGGTCCCTCGTCCGATCGGTTGGATCTCCACCGTGTCGGTCTCGAGCGAGCACAACCTCGCGCCGTATTCGCAGTTCAACAACTTGACCTTCGACCCGCCGTACGTCATGTTCAGCGCCAACCAGAAGCCCTCAGGCAAGCAGAAAGACACGACAGTGAACACGGAGACGACGGGCAAGTTCTGCTGGAACTTGGCCACTTGGGACCTGCGTGAGGCGGTCAACATCACGGCCGAACAGGTTGCCCCCGGCGTGGACGAGTTCGAGCGTGCTGGTCTGACCAAGGAGATGTCGAAGCACGGCGTCCCCATGGTGGCCGACAGCCCCGTCAAATTTGAGTGCGAGTACTACAGCACGCTGCGGCTGCCGGGCAACCCGCCCATGGGCTCCGTGGACGTGATCATCGGCAAGGTAGTGGCCGTGCACATCAAGGACGAGGTGCTGACGAACGGCATCCTGGACATCAAGAAGACCAAGCCGATTGCGCGTTGCGGCTACTACCAGTACACGGTCGTGACGGAGACGTTCGAGATGGTCATCCCGAGCAGCGGTCAGGAAGGTGACGATGTACTGGGTGGACTCGAGGGCAGCACCCGCAAGCACAGAGAAATCGCCCAGCGCGAGCACAAGGAGAGCGAGGAAAAGCAGTAAAGCAGTGTGGAGATACACCGTCAGACTAATGCATAAGGAATAGAGTTGTGTTTTACGATGTCGTTCATGTCATTGGTGTGGTGTTGGATCTTCACGGCAGTTGAAGGGCCCACCACCAGAACGGATCACGTGGTATTGACGATATCGGTCTCACTTGAAGCGGTTTTACGATGGTGTTAAGTGCCCCATCACAATTATAAGGATTGAGAAATTACGTTTGTTAATGACTTCAGGACCCGCTTTCGTTCGCGCGCTACTTGTGTTGACGACGCTACGTGCATCTTACTTCACCAAGAAAAAATGACGCTCGGAACTGAGGACGGGAGACTATTGACAACGGATCCAGTTGCTCAGCGTTAAACCGTGACAACCAGCTTTTTATCGCTGACGGCGACGCCCACAAGCGCGTCCTTGGAGATGACGACACTGTTGTCGTTGGCCAGGATGTACTTGTCCGTCGAAGTGGTCGTGGCGGCGTACAGCGTGCCTTCGGTCGAGGCGTAGTAGGTCGTGCCCTTGATGAGCGAGCTGGAGACATCGACCGTGCCTGACAGCGCGACCTCGAGGTCCGAGCCGTCCACATCAGAGACAACACCCACGGGCTTGCCGAACGACTCCACCAGAGCCACGCGCTGGTTCTGAGTGCCAGCCCACAGACCGGCGTAGCCGATAATGGCACCCGTCTCCGTCGCAACCACGTCGAGGACGATCGAGCCGGCGGCGTTCGGGTCGGCCGAAGTCAGCGAGAAGTCTGCGTTCGCCACGGGGAGCGCCGGAGACTCCTCCGTGAGCGTCAGGTCCGACGAGTACGACAACACCTTGATACTGGGCTTGCCGGAGTTGGCAGGGTTGAGGAAGCCCACCGCGAGACGGTTGTTGGCCAGCGCGCGCACGATCGGGGTGGGGTAGAAGCCAAAGGCCGATCCAAAGTCGATCTTGCCGACCGATTCGTCGAGCACGAAGCTGCTGCGGAACGTCGGCGCGCCAGTGACGGTCGAGAACTCGACGAGCGACATGGTGAGCGCGTAGTTGTTGGACGTGTCGAAGTAACTCAGAGCAATGACCGTCTCCGAGATCTTGGCCGAGTCCACGTAGTACGTGGGGCTCACCGTCGTATCGCACACCTCCACAGTCTCCGTCAACGTGCTGTCGGAGAGACTGGCAGTGAAGAGACAGAGACCGACATCGCCCACGGCCGAGGACGTCGTGTCATTGCTGGAGGTCGTGGCCGCCTCCACATACCAGGGCACGGTGACCGTGTTGCTCGAGTTGAAGACCGACTGTGGGGTGCCGAACTGCGTGAAGGTGGCACCGTTGGCATTGCCGAACTCGAGACTGTCCGAGAAGGAGATGGATCCGTCGTCCACGACCGTGCCGACGATGACGCGCTGGTAGTAGGGACTCACGAGGTACGACTCGTAGTAGACGAGGGCGAAGCTCGTGTCCGACACGCGCGTCATGAAGCTGGTGCCCGACGTGTTGTACGCCTCGATGGTCTGGTCCTGCTGCACGGACACGTCGCCGTCGCTGATCTTGACGGGCGTCACGTACGTCGTCGTGCTGAGTCCGTCCGAGCCCGTGACGGTCGTCAGCGCGATAGCCAGCGAGTCCGACAAGGTGGCGAGTCCCTTGACGGTAGCGCCCGAGAAGACGTTGCCACTGTCGGCGTCGGCGATGCTCACCGTCTTGGCGTCGGCATCGGTGGTGCAGACCGTGACGGTGCCCGAGACGTCAGGTGACGTGCCTGTCTGGAAGGACATGATGTTGGAGGCGTACGCCGTCTCGGACGTGCCGAGCGGCGCGAACTTGATGTAGGCCAGGTACTGGTCCTCGGACGGCAGCGACGCCGCCGACAGGTACGCGGTGGTGCCGGCTCCGGCTGTGAGTTGTCCGTCCGTCGTGTAGCTCACAGCTTGGCCTTCCGTAGCGGAATTGGCATTGGCACTGGACAGTGTCGAGGCCGAGATGGTGCTCGTGACGGAGTCTCCGTTGCTGCTTCGGTCTGCGAAGTGCAGGACGTAGAGGGCGATGACATTGAGGAGGAGGAAGAGCGAGACGCCTCCGAAGAGGAGGTTCTGCCGCTTGGTCTGCGATTGGGTCGGGGACGACGGAGGCGCGCCGTAGTCGGCGGTGGGCGTGAAGACGCCGTCGGCGTTGGGCTCGTTGTCCTTGCCGCCCATTGGAGAGTGTTTGTAGTGCGTGGACGGATGCGAATCGGAGAGTGAGCACTCACATGGATGAACAACTCGGAAGGACACGCAGCGATCGAGTGGCGCTCTATGCAGTGACTGGCAAGTGGCTGCAGACAGGGCGCACTGACACGATTGACAAAACGTGATGTTGTGAGGAAAGTTGAGACTGTGTGAGGGAGCACGTTTTGTCAGTTGGAAATCCTTTTTCAAAGTCGACGGTTTTTGTGCGGCTAGAGCACGTGCCTAGCTCGCCTGGGATTGGCGGAAACTGCCCAAGTTGAAGTGGAAAAGTGTACCGTACCGACAGCGAGTGTCGATCCGTTGAAAACCGCAGAAGTCAAGTGGCTCCAGTTGGTATTATCGCCATTATTAACAGCGCCGATATAAATTATTATTATCGGCGCTGTTGGTCTTCTACCAACGTCGTCGTCTTCCAGCAAACAACGTTCTGCATTCATCGTATGGAGCCCGTGGGCTGCGGAGTTCAGCCGCTGCTCCGGGCGGATCTCGCCCTTTTGTTGGAAAAGCCATTTCGCTGCGTTTTGCTTGCCGGATGCAGTACCACGCCGCGCCTGTGATATCGACTCGCATTGCGCCGCATTGCCGAGCTGGTCGAGATTGGTCTCCGCTAGGTTCATCCACTGCCATCGCCTCGTGGACGAAGACGAATGTGAACATACATTTAACATCGGCCTCTCTGGTGGCAAATTGTCACCGGCAATTCACTGCGGCGCAGGAGCTTCTTTTCCGGCGCCCTAGTTGAGACCACGTATCAGCGCGACCACATCTATGCGTGCGATATACATGCGAATAAGTCCGACGTATCATGACGCTGCCTTCAGTGAGTACTGTATGTACGTCTTCACATCGAGGACAGTCGTGGAGGAGTGAGGTTGCATCGACACATACGAGCTGGTCTTTGCGTAAGTCTCCATTCCTTGTCTCGCCTCCATCCCGCAGCTGAGCTTTTCCTGCGCAGTCGCCTGGGCTGCTGTGGTTATCGTCGCCAGTCGATTCCTGGACGGAAATGATGGACTGGAAACCAATGACGAAAGCGGCGCGATGTACCAAGCAAAGCAATCTTCAACGCCGAAATACGTACGCATCACCACGAAGCTCATATATTTTCGACGTCTGACCCCAGCACTACGCGCCTGATCTCCTTGTTCAGATAGGAACGGTATCAAAGGATGTGGGGATCTCCATAGTCTCGGAAGATGATGGAATCGCCATCGTCTCGAAAGACGTGGGGATTTTCCATGGTTTCGAAAGACATGGGGATTGCCATAGTCTCGAGTGATGTAGGAATTTCCATGGTCTCGAGCGACGTTGAAACGGGGACAGTGTCGAACGCAGGAAGCTCCATCGTCTCGAAGGACGTCGGGATCTCAAAATTGCGAGCTTTCTTTGCCTTCTTCGCCTTTGGCTTAGGAGCCGCCTTGG